>JAGDQP010009432.1:8062-23707 GCA_022664845.1 Lepisma saccharinum | reverse complement strand
TAAGTTTTCTGCAGTCTGAAGTAAAACGGAGAGAGGTTATTTGATAATTTGTTCATCCCATGTAAATTACTTTGATCTAGTATCGAGTTCGGGCAAGTATGATCCAACTAATAATGACCAAGTTGAAGAGCAAGTCTCAATCTCAGAATCCCCATGAGAACTGTTATCATTTTAGAGAAGTGATTCTATCAGGCATCGGGAACCATAGATTGACGCCAAAAAGGCGAGAATAGCCAAATCTAAGGCGCGACGAATGCCTATTCCTCCAAAATTGACAGGGAGAGAAGCCTGAAGCCATGTGTGGTCAGAAAGGAAACAATTGAGGATGGATTCTAAACCAGATTTAATGGTGTTATCGTAACGTTCGGGTAAATCTTCTTCTCTCCAAGAAGGCGAACAACGCAGAAAATATAATAACCTTGGTATGGTAAAAGAAGATCTTAGTAAATAAAATGTTGAGTGTGCAGAGATCGATGAAAGACGTGAAAAGTATGTTTCAAGTGTGGCTATTTTCCCAATTAATAAGGATCTCGTTGCTTCAGTAGAGAGGGCAGCACCTAGAAGAAAAGCATTTGACGGAGACATTAATTGAACGCCTGGAACCACTTCGTTGAACATTGTGAGAAGTATGTGTGTTTGTTCGAATGTAGTTTCTAAAAAAACAATCTCACATTTAGAAAAATTAAGGTCAAGACCAATTGTAATTGCCTTCTTATGGATATCCTTTAATGTATTTAATATAGTATCCGGATCTCCAGCTATGGTTCCGTCGTCTAAGTACCATATATTCAAAGTCAGTGTTGATATTATTGGCATTAGGTTGAAGAGTCATTGCAAATAATGCATGTCCTAAAGGGTCACCCTGCTGTACTCCTCTTTGAGATAATATAATATCCTTACCATAAAATAAATAGCTGGCTTGAGCATAACTTTGAAACACATATGGATAGATAGAAGGAAAATTATCCTTGACAACTGTGAGCATTGCTTGCCTGTCCAATTCATTGAAAGCATTTTTGAAGTCAATCTTAAGGAAGGCTTTAGGCTTATGGTGAGGGTATGAATAATATATGCGTGCAGTATGTGCAGAAGCATCTCCTCCATGTTGAATGCCTACTCCAAGTTGGCGTGGAGAAAGGTGCTGAATTAGCTGATTTTTAATTCTTCCGCATATAATTTTAGAAGAAAATCTTCTCCATGTGTTCCCTATAGCGATTGGTCTAATGCCTCCACATTTCTTTTTTAGTGCTATAAGAGAAGCCTGGAAGAAAAATGGCCTTATTGCTATGGGCACTTCTCCTGATAAGATTATAAAAAGAAAATCACAAATAACCTTGGTAAGGCGATCTTTAGAGTCTTGAATATTATAAAGTATTAAATCTTTGAGGATTGAAGGACGCATGCTGTCTATCCCTCCAGCTGAACCAGTAGGGGATGATTTAAGTGCCTTAAGTAACTCGTTGGACGTAACTTTATTGACATCAATATTGTGATCTATTAAGTTAGGAGGAGCAAATGCATAAGGATGCGGAGGATGTTTTTCTTTTAAGGCCCTGAAAATGGTGGGGTCTGATGGAGCGATGCTGCCTTCAGAAATTAGAAGTCTGATAGCACCATGTATGTCGCCATCAGAAAGTTTGTTCTCAATCTGCTTTATCAAGACATCGTTGGATGATTTGTTAACAGTTTTATTATGTTTGTATTCATTGGGCATGACAGTCATTGGATTAGTTATATCATCATGAGTGCTACTGGACCAAAGTTGAGTTCTCTGTTTCACCCATGTAGAGATTTATGCGGATTTTGAAGGCATGTTGATTTTTTTGACATAACATTAGTAAGAAGTGCATTAAACAAAATCTGTTATATCATAGTTAATAATAGCATTTCGAATACACGTTGCATTAACGTCTTATCAACGCAATGACCTGTATGTTGAAATATGATTTAAAAATAAAAGTAATTTTTCAACATATAACGGTTAATGAACGAAATGAACCTGAAATCAACATTGAAAACACGTATTGGTGCTACTGGGGCAGCAATGAATTGGCTCTGTATTTTCCCGGTCGGCAATAGCACTTTGACTTATCTGATAATCCGCGATCAAGAAAACCATCATATTTTGAGAAAGATCGTTTAAATCAGCGCTTTCAAGAGAATCCCTGGCAAACAACGCGGGAATTGGCACGACTAATTGAATTTGACCACTCAACCATTGGACGCCATTTGCATTCGATGGGATGGGTAAGGTACAGAAATGCAAGCCACTTTAGCCCAAATTGGCCAAAGACGTTATTCAACAACTTGGTTGGGAAACTCTTCCGCACCCTTCCTATTGCAATGACCTCGGGTCGACAGAATTTCACCTCTTCTGCTCTCTATTTGTCTGTCTAGTTCACTCTCTCTAATAATAATCTTTCATGATGAAGCTACTCTTGAAACTTGACTAACTAATTGCTTCAAGTCAAAATACACGAGTTCTAAAATCGAGAAATCGAACTCCTACAACGTTGGCATATAATCATTTATAATGTAGGCGACTACATTACTGAATGAGTCAGTGTGATTATGACTGTGTATCGTTAGACTACCATAGCCACGTGCCATCTCAGCATTTGTGTAATTGTGTTAATTAATTACTGTTCTCCTGTTAACATAGATAAAAATCATAGCGTTATAAAACGATACGAATTATGCAACAATCTAATACAAATCAGAAGGTCGGATATCTGCTTATTTTTGCTTAAAATTCGGGGCAAGTATATAACTTGTAAATGACTAAAGATGTGCTTACATAATATTTGAACGTCGACAGAAAGAAGAAATAGTATTCACAGAATCAATTAAATTAGAAGTACTTACAGGTAATTTCATCATCTTTACAGACAGCTTTCATTCAGATTGTACCCAGCCCTCGTTATTCAGACAGTAATGTTACAGACTTCGGAGCGGCAATGGGTAGACACGTGAGCTCGAACCCCACGGTTGACTATCCTGACAGATTCTCCACGCTTCACCAGTTACAAGAACTACTTGGTAAGTTAACTGTTGACTTACCAATTAACTCTTGTAATTGCCAAACATTACGAGATATTAGACAATATTTCATCTGAAAATTGTTAAAATTTTATAGAAACAAAATTTTCCATTGTTTCTGTTAAAACTTTTGAAGTTGGCCCCCAGTAACAGTATTCCCAGGACGCTCCGGTTTTCGAAAATTTCACCGTCTGATTCCTCATAACCCATTTAGTATTTCACTTTAGTTTGGAACCTTTATTCCCATTGAGTTACAACACCTGAAAAGTCTAGAAAAACCTCTACACCATATTAATTTTACCACTAACTAGGTCTTCCAGCTGCCAAACGATATGAGCTATCGAAAAGTATTTCCTCTAAAAGTTGTTCAAAATTTAGCTCTTGTTTCAACGGGAGCAAGATCGACTCCCCCCACTTTATATTCAAAATTTTGAAGTTATTCCCTCTGTGAAGGTACCGGTATTCCCGAGACGCTACTGTTTTCAGAAACATCACCGTGTGATTCCGCAGATTCACGTTGATTTAAACATTTTTTGTTTTAAAGATTTCTGTGCACTAGGAGCTGAGTTATGACCCTGTAACTAATTTCCAGAACCATCCTGTAGATTAATCGGTAGTTCATATGTGTGCAAAGTTTCAAGTTGAATTGCTATGTGGAAGTGGGTCAAAATTAGCTTACAAAATTTCTCCCTAACTAACAAGTAAAGTTAAATGAAAGCTTATAAAAAAGAAGGAAACACTAGTAGTTTTCCGACATGAACTTTCTGTATCTAAAGGATCGTATGATTTATTTTTTTAAACGAACATCAAACAAGACTTGTTTTTAGATTGCTAAAACAGGATAAAATCTTTTGACAATATTTACTAGTCGCCTTGAAATATAATTTTAATGTTTACATGTTTCATAGACCTTACTTTGAACCTCTCTTTAGACATCTTTAATACTCAAAAATGAGTTTTGGGTTCCTTCATAGCGAAGCTATAAGAAAAGAAGCATTCTAATCCCGGTTTTGGCGTCTGTTCGTATCCAGAAATTAAATCTCAAGAACTACAAAGTGTAGAGATATGCGAAGGTGTCGTTGGAAATGCCTTCAATATCTTGCTCAAAGCCCGTGGAACCGTCGTGATTGGTACACTAGTTCAATGTTGCCGGCCGTTTTTTTAAAAACTAAATGTTCAAATTGTTTCCATTCAGTTAGACCTAGCTGCGCCGAACTTGGCATAAACATTTTTCGACACAATACAAAAACACTGAGGTCGCCTGCGTCTCTAAGAAACTCACCTATCAGTGCTTGCTGCGTATTTTCTTTAAAATTATATTTTAATATATTATTGTAAAAAGGGCATGAGTCGCTTTTCTAGTGGGTTTGAGTTATTGTTTGTTCCAGGATTTCTGGGGTAGACATATGTTTTGCATCACAAATGGTCCTGATCCAGAACAATAGCATGATAGCCCAAAAAGCTATTCTTACTCTGTTAGAGAAGAGCGTTTTTGTCGTTTTTCTCCAAACCCCATAAATGTTTTTCTTTTGTATGTGATTCGTGTTCCTCTTTACCGGTACAATAACATATTCATTTATTTTCAAATTATTTCCATTATTTTATAACGCCTTTGAACTTTATTATCCAAACCAAGGCAAGTTTCTTAAAAACCATTAAATTCTAATAAGAGCTGAGTGTTAGTAAAGAGAGAACAACCTGTCACTAAGTATTTCAGTGAAAAATAGTATTCAACGTTAAACAAAAGCTTTTCCTGACTTATATTTGCCTCTTTTAGAAATTCTGAAGAATGCTATTGCAATCGAAAACTTTGTATTAAATTCAAGTAACTATTGTTCAAGTTCGATTCATGTCACTCGGACATGAACTCCAAAATTTGTCACACCGAACAAAATTTTCAAACATCTATTTTTCTTAATTCTAAAGTTACTTACCTTTCTTATCTCTTATCAAAATGGCAAATTAAAAGATCTAAATACCTTTTCATAAAAGATTCATCTTAACCTTTCTTTTCACAAAAATAAATTATGTAACAAATAAAGAATGCTTAACATGAATTGAATTTGTATTTCTTTCTTTTTAGAGAAGATACTTAACTGCAAAACAGAAATTTGATTATTCAAATAACATTTCTTGACTTATTAAAGTCATGAAACTTTCAATACCGGTTCCATTTTCGGTGAAGAAACTTGGAAAATTTACTTGAATGGAAGGCATCAGAATTTAAAGGAAATTACCCACACACATTCATTAACTATTGTAGGGTATTATAAACTTTGATTTTTAACCAAAAATACACCTCGGTCTAATTTGAAGCAAATTTATTGATTAAACTTAGTCGTTATTGTGAGAAGGTTACAAATCATTTGACTTTCTGAAAAATACCAAAATAATACGTCTCAAAAACAAAGCGAGTATCTAAGAATTCTGTACTTCTCATCAAAACAAATACTGACGAAGACAACTACTTTCCGAAATACTAGACTAGGGAGCATACTCTACTTACACGCTCCCTATTGTGTCCTTGCAATACTACTTCAACTAAAAATCTAGACACAAACTCTCTAAGGGAACCAAGAAAGTTTTGTCGTTTTTTGTGGAGGTCTGTGTTCAATTGGCCCTCACACCGGGAGTTGAATGCGAATGGAGATCAGGCGAAGGTTAGTTGTTGGTGTGGGTATAGCCAACATACTACCTGGTTGTGGCAGTTCAGTTACGCCGAGAAAGTGCGGAAGGACATAGTGACCATGGGACCTCCACAGAGCGTTATAAGGGCGTGTATGCTGTACGAGTTTAAACTGGGGTCAAACACAGCTGCAACTTGGCGGGAGATATGCCAGGCCTTTGGTGAGGGTGTCGTGACTACGCGGACAGTGCAGCGGTGGTTTACCAAGTTTAAGTACGGTGACGAAACACTCGAAGACGCACCACGTGCAGGAAGACCAACACAGGTACCAAACGAAGCTCTTCAGGCAGCAATTGAGGCGAACAGTGGCAAGACATGTAAGGAACTGGGACTACAATTCAGTGTGAGTGGAGAAACCATTCGGTAGCACCTCGATCAACTTGGGAAGCACTACAGGTTGGGTTGATGGGGCCCATATGATTTGATTCCGGGCCATAAGGCAACGCGAGCAGACACCTGTGTTTCTTTGTTGTCTCGTCTGAGGAAGGAGCCATTTTTGGACAGGGTGTTGACATGTGATGAGAATTAGGTCCGGTACGAAGCTCCACGGCGCCGTCATCATTGGTTAGCACCCCATGAACCGGTTCCAAAACAGCCCAAAACCAGCACAGCACCAGAAGAAGGTCCTCCAGTGTGTTTCGTGGACTGCTCGCGGCATCGTGCATCGGGAACTGGTACCAGCTGGTCAAAGCATCGATGCAACTGTACTGTCAGCAGTTGACTTCTGAATCGCAAAGGGGTCCTCCTGTTACAGGACAACGCTAAGCCCCACGTGGCTAGGATGACCCGGCTCATCATTCTAGGCATTGGATGGGACACACTATTGCATCCGCCATACTCCCCGGATATTGAACCGTCCGATTTTCAACTGTACCATTCCTTGGACAATCACCTTAGAGTACGCCAGTTCAAATCCCTAGTAGAGGTGCAAAATGCACTTGATACTTTCTTCGCTTCACGGCCCACAAAGTTCTACCGCGATGTAATCCATGACCTTCCAGAACGTTGGCAGAAGGTCGTCGATGCTGATGGGGACTATTTTTGATCTTCCAGGTACGTCTTGGGTGACATATCAATGCTCGAATGTGGTGGGTGAAAAACCGCAGAACTTTCTTGTTTACCTTTATAATATCCACCAAATTCGCTTTTGTATGTTTCAGCACTTTTCAGTATAATCCTTTTAATCAATTTAAGAACACTGTTCGTCTAAAACACCTTAGTAATGAAAATCCATTTTCTCATTCTCATGTCACATTACAATAAACGTAGCACAAAACTCACAAGCTTGCACATTTCCGGATCTTCACTGCTCGACAAATTAGAACTAATAAATATCACCTTTAAAGATGACTAATACTAATAAGATCCTTAAACCCGATTATCGACTACGATTTTGTAACTGATTGTTGTTAAGATTACTTAGTCTTTACTTTACTTTAGTAACCTAATTCATTCTACATCCTAGAACACGCATTCAAACGACATCGAAATTACAATATTAATAGGTTTTAGCGGACTTCCTCTCGGCATTTATAATCCACAAGTTTATTTTCAACAATAAAAGATTTCGTGCTAATGAAGATTACTTTACAAAATTAAACAATTCAGAAGTATACTTTCGAAATAAGTATTAGTATCTGATTACAGATTACTTTCAACTTCAAGATTAGTTGAACCGAGCTGGCGTAGCTGACGTAGCCGAGGTAGTATGTTGGCTTAGCAATTGGATTGGAAAGTTCTGGGAGCGGATCCCAACGGTCGCCCATCTGGCTGAGTTTTTTCTAGGGATGTTTCTCAGTTATACCAGACGAAAGCCAAGATGATACTTACGAACTAGGTCCTGGCCGACTACCTTCCAAATCCCCACCCTTTCCCGGCCCGACTCTGAGATGCCGAAAGTTCATAAATAAATTCAAAGATTACTTAAATCAAGTAACACTTTTCCATAAATTCCATGTGTCTTACTCGATCTGAGATTGTTCAGCATAGTTGCTTCAGCTCTCCTAATATTTTGTTATTTCTTTTAATGTTTATATCACTTTAGAATAGTTCAAAACTTATATTCTTTTATTCCCAACGATTGATTAATGGCGGCCATTTCTGTATTGCGGTGCATGCTAGTATTTCTGTTTGTAGACGGAAAATGCAATATCTACGGACTGGTTTACCATAGGATGTTAAAACAAAAACATTTTCTTTTCATTAAAATCTCCTTGATAATTTTAGTTCTCTGCATGAAAACCTCAACATTTCTATTACGGCACCAGACATGGGCGGATTTATGGGGATCATTACCCCAAACCCAAATCATTTCAAAATGACATAATTTTTAAACGATAGCTTTCAAGATGTCTCTCTCGTGCCCCCCACCCAGGGTCTCTCTCCTAATTTCACCCATGGCACCAGATAGAAATATAATAACATAGACCTCATAATAGATAAACAGTACGCTTCTCCATTTCTGTCTGCCCTAAAACTAGTGGGGTTTGTTCAGAGCACGTGATTTTGAATTCATCCACTAGGCAGCTCTGGTATAAACCTCACAGTTGAATATGCCGTCTACGCCAGAGCTATGCAACGGATGAATTCCAAATCACGTGCTCTGAACAAACTTACTTTAGCTTTAGCGCAGACAGAAATGGGGAAGCGTGCTAAGTCTATATATTATGAACTCTATGATATTATTTTCACACGTTATGTACTTGTATAACGAGAAACTACGATATAAATTTGAATTTTCTAACACTCTAACAAATATAACACACCCACTAGAAGCGTCTAGATTCCACAGTTGTGACACACTGTTATCGACTAGGGTACTGAGGTCTGTGCACAACTTTTTGTTTACTTTTAATCACATTTTATTTTGAAAACTCAAGGAAATCCCCACATGGGCTCAGATAAACTGTTTTTTTAATCAACGTTATTCCAAAACGCACTCCGTTGCGTGAAATGTAGGATCTAATCCAAAATCAAGAGGTGACTTGGATGCAAGGAGAAACATACCTTCAAACAATTTCATCCCTTGAATTTTGATTTGAATTTATTTTAAGGCCTTTAGGCCGTATGGATAATGATGGGATGAATTAGTGGAAAGAGGAAAGTGAGGGGAAACGAGAGCACCGCGCGAAACCCACGCCCACGGTGTTTGTCCAAGACAAAGCCCACATGACATAAGCAGGGATTGGTCCGACGACCCCTAGCACCACAGCTGAGCGCTCTACCAACAGGGCCACCGTTGTCCCTTTATAACTTGAGTTTTCAGCAGATTGGACACTATACGCAGCAGAAAATCAATATAAATAATCTCATTGAAGCGCATTGCTAACTAAACACATTATGGAGTATTATTGCGATGTAAACACGTATTTTTTCGCGCCCAAGATTGGCATCAGAACTTCCACATTACGCCCATATTTGGTATTTCTCACGCATGACTATAGTAAGGCAAAATGTAGTATCTTGAGAAGTTTCCAGTGCTCTATGACAGAAGTAATTAAACTGCCATGAAAACAAGCTGATTCTTTTAATGAAAATCACATTACCTCTCCTCAAATAAACATCGGTAACAAAAAAACATGCCATTTCATCCTTTTCAATCGCTACTTTTCCGTAACTACTATGTTATGGTGAACACTGTTCCGCTTGAGGTATGAAGTTAAGTGGTTCAGGTGTCGAACTTCGAATCAGGCGGCCCGATTTTAAATCCCGCTCCTAGTTTGAGTATTCACTTAAACTAATTACAGTGTGTAACCTTTCTGGCAAAATGTGTAAAATATATTTGAATAATATACATTTGAACGTAATTTTTGTGTAATTTTGAGATAATTTATTTCAGTTTTTGTGCGCAAATGTTTATCTCACTTTTTTGTGTTCTGCTCCATACCTCATTATCTTTCAGAGTATTTTCTTGTCACACAAAAGTGTTATAACATTAACTAATTACGTTTTTAAATGTGGTAATTGAATATAAAAGTTCTTAAATATACATTTCTACTAGTTTCTCTATGATACAAGAAACATTTCTTCTAATTAAACACGTTTTATCTTAAATTTCTCTAAGTGATGCTAACGCCTGCAATTTATATGATTCCGCAATACACATTCTCGATCTTTTCCCTGCAAAATACTTTTAGATAAAGAATTGCACATCCTGGAATGGTATGCATTCAAGGTTATCCACTAATCAAGTTGAGTGTCATATGCAATAGGCGAACAGTACCACAATTCATATAACATAAATGAGCATTCAAAGGGGTCAAAAATATATGATCGCGATTGTACACTTCGCATCAAAAAAATTGCGACAGCGAAAGCCGTTCAGCTAGGCAACCCAAATGGCACCTTCTTATCCCATAAGCGTGTCCGGTAAACAGACCCCCCTCTATCTCCTTCCTTCGTCTCCTCCATACTAAAATCAGCAAAAATCATGACCACGTTTTTTTACCAAATAGACATGTATTAGTATCGATAAACTGACAGATTAAAAGCGAGACGAATCAATATACATAAGTTGATGGAGGGAGAAATTGAAACATACAATGAAACATTGAAACCGATGGATGTCTGTTAGATAGAGACAGAGAAAGGAGAGAGAGAGAGACAGAGAGCGAGAAAAGGGGAGAGAGAAGAAGAATATATAAAAATATGGAATTTAAAAGTATTAAAATAGATAAAGTTCAGTTCCTACAGTATCAAGTTTAGTTCCCACAGATCTAACAGCAAAATAGAAGTGACTTTCGGATTTTATATTTTTTCAGGGTTATTCGAATATGTAAAGGATGTTAAAAAATCCATTAAGTTAATTTCAAAATGGAGACCAAACTTGGTGGTCAGATTAATTACTCATGATTTCCAATGAATCTCCAGAGTTTTGAGACACATCCTGGATAATATCAAAAGTGTAACACACATGCTTTGTTTGCGCGTGATTCGTTTGCAAATTCGATGGGGCTTATTAAACATACTGGTTCGGAATACTTTGTAATCAGATTCCGCCAGGATTTTCAGTTTGGGAGTGTAAAGTAAAAATTTTGGAGGGTGGACGTAGAGTTTTGCACGGTATAATCAACTTTTGACCTCGAAAAAATGTTAAATTTGGGGGTAGTCTCGAGGATTTGCTGCTGACACCCCACAGGAGCCGGGGTCTGGCGGAATCACTGATTGTAACAAATCCAGTAGATACCGTAGGCCATACCTTCAGTTCCAGACTACTAATACAAATTGAACATAAAAAGAAAATGCATGAATGATAATTTTTCTGCTTAATTTCTGTCGGAAAGAGCCAAGATTATAATTCCAAACTGTATCAAAATGAAAAGTTACAAATGTTCAAAAGCAAAATTAGCATGTTCCTATAGGCATAGTAAATCTTACATGTTCCACATTCCAAACGTGAAAAAATGAAACACATGTAATAGTATGTTGATAAATTATAGGATGGAAACGAATTTGGAGCAAACTAATATCAAAATAATTCTTCTCTTGAAATAGCGAAAAAAGTGAGACATTTTCTACTCATGTCTTAAAATTTATCTGTTCTGGATATGCCACTCTATATTCCACCTATTGCGAGTATAATGTTCTAATAACTACAACACTAATGAACTAGTGCTTATAACAATTCGCACAGATGGAATGAATACGTTAGAGTTGAAACGGGTCACCGGCTGTCTGGGAATGCCGTTCAATTTTTGTACTGTGTCGTCGGGTGCAAGATTCGAACCAATGCTCACCCGCTGATTCGATTTAGATTTGATAACCCGTAGGATGAAGCAGAGATTTTAATTATTTCATTGCGTTTGAAAAGTGTTTGTTTCAGGGATGACGAGGATCGGAAATGTTAACCGGAGATCACGAAAAATACGACGCCGAAATTCCCAGTTAATTAGATTATCCAGACCGGGTCAATCGGGTTGCCGGACTACTTACGTTTGAGTCAGGCCCTATCACCGGGTCACCGGGTCATCATTTAGCTGTGGAACACACACAAACTGAGAGAGTGTGTGTAATGTAAGAGAAAAATAAAGATAAATATGTAGAGAGAAGAAGAAGCGAAAGACGCACCATAGACAAGATAACAATACATCAAGAAAAAGAGGAAGAGAGAAAAAACAATGAAAAACATGAAAACTACATTATGCTAAACAGCACACACACACTGTTTACTGGGATTCTGACCAGTGATGCTTCTTAAGCTCTCTACAACGGAGATGAATCTCTGTTTAAATACTTCTGTGTATGCGAAAAAGAAACTGCCTACTGGGGAATCGAACCTAGGTTTTCAAATTAGAAGTCCAGCACGATAGCGATACTCCACATTTGCCTCTATCCAAAACGTGCTTAACAAGTGCTATAGTGTTTCTTTCTAAGAATAATAACATGAAAAGAGGATATTTCTGATCAATGACGTGTTCTTAACTGTCCTTTTCCAACCAACATTTGTAAATCGTCTTCCTCACTATAGCGACTCAGGTGCTTCATTTCACAGTCGGAAATATTCTCAGTTTTGTATGAGAAATGATGATTAGATTATTCACGATCGCTCTGTAAACAAATCTTTAGCTTGAATAGGATTTGAACTTATGTTGGCTTGCTATCATACTGAAATGTCCAACACGTTTCCCCTACTCCATCTTCCCAACGAAAGGCAGAAGCCATGAATTACGAAGTTCAATGCGAGGAAAATGTAACATTGAGTGTATGTGTTACATTTTGCCTGTATGTATTGTGTGGTAAGTAAACACACTGTATGCATGTACTTTTTGTCATGTCGAATTATGAAATGAATATATTATGGCAGTCTTAGGAAGAAATCCAGTTTAGGGTAAGTATTGCCACAGTAAGATAGATCATTTATTGTATTTTATTTTAATGTAAACCAGCCTGAATGAAGCTAACATCACAAAAAATGTCATTAGCAAATGGAGAAGCTAAAACTTCAATTAAAAGTTCTAATACACTTCGTGCAATATGACAAGTTGAACGTAACCAAAAATTTTAACTATTGACACTTTTTATTGTAAGTATAAAAAGTCGTCACTTGCAGGCGAACCGAACCTGCAATCATAAGATTTCCTTCTCCAGCAAGTGCCTCAGGATTGAATTTGATTCGTCATCATTTGTCTATATTACGCGAAAGTGTAGCTGTTTGTAAGTATTCGGATCGGACTTATTGACTGAAGTCGCCTAGCATCAAAATTATCTCCACATTTTCAACTTCTGTGGAATAGGAAAAGAAAAAAAAAGTACATGAACTTGTAATAATGTGAGCAGTATAGAACTTGCCTACATTGAATATTGTCCAGCTCATTCCTCATGGCCGAAGTCTTTCAGGCTCTAGGTTATTGTACTTTTGATCCTGATGAGCATGGGATGGAACCCCATATTTTCCTACATACTTTTTTTTTTACTTTTCCAGCTAAGTCGGAACGTTAATTTTTCGTTCTCTACTAATTGTAAATGGCGTTTACAATCAAAATTAGACAAATTGTGGTTGAATTTATTTGCAAATGTTTATATAATGAAGATGAGAATAAAGCCAGTACGCAAAGACAAAAACTATTTTTAAACATTATCGATAATAATTGCTACGAACGACTAAACAAACAGCTGAGCTTCTAACGATGGGACATATATTTTTGGCTAAACTCTGTTCCCAACCAATCTCTTCAATAGTCCCCCACGGACTTGAACCCATATTTACGCGCACCAAGAAGTAAGTAAATATGTTGTGTAACGCTATACAAAAGCTTATTCGGCAAAATCATGTATAGTATAGCTCCCGACTTTTATGTATACGTTGGATCAGGATTTCTCAACCTGGGGGGTCACGACTTCCAAGGGGATCGCGAGACGAGTTGTAAAAATAAATTTAATTAGGGTTTTGTAAGCTAAAACTAATAAATTTCAGAGAAGGTATTTTATTTTACTTGTTTTCATAATTACTAAGTGTAATGTAATTAGTTGAATAGTTTTTTCTCTAATATAATTAGGATATTTATTACCAAATACAGCAAATCGACTGTCATGTTTTCAAATGAAAAGCAAATATTACAGAAAATAAAAAAAGACATAAATATTTAACACATTACGAAAGATTGCACAAGTTTATTAGGTTAGAGCAAAATGTGAGCCTATTTTGATTTAACCAGTTTCAAAATATCCTGTTCAATTTTTGTGATACATTTTCAGTCAAAAGTTAGGTTCCCATCTTTCCATGACTGGCGCTCTGCGGTGCACTCAGCCTCCTATCAAACTTAGTACCAGAGTTTTCTTGGGAAGGTAAAGGCGGTCGAGCGTGGGACTGACCACTCCATCTGACTTCGTAACGTAGGTCAAGAATATCTGGAGCGCTACCTCCACATCCTCCATGTGCCGTTCACGGCCTGAGTGTATCGCACAGGGAATAGTTTTACATTTACTTTTATTAATTCGTGTAACTGAGAAATAGACCGGTAAAAGGGGTAAATTTGCTACAATTGCTCATAAAACAATCATTCATCTTCAAATAATGATTCTCGAGATTGGCGCTGTGTAAAATATATGTGCGCAGAGTTCGAACTATAAGTAACACCATCAATCATGTATTCGGCAACTGGCAGTTTGGTCTTGTGGTTAATGCACAGTGACACTAATTCAGAAGTCTCGAGTTCGAATCCCGCCGGTGAAACATATATTTTTCTTCTTTTTTTCGTTCAAAATGTATTTTTCTAAGTTAAAATTTATTATTAATAATTGCTTTCCTGCATTTCTCGTAGATTATTTACAGTACAATTAGGGAACAAAAAGTTACCATGATAACGTGGAGTTTAGCTGCTTAAAGGTAGGATGTATATCAACCCACCAGGGCAGGATGCACACCGATCGAAGCGAACCGGGGGGGACATGGTGTGTCCGAATTGAGCTGGGCGGCGTGAGACGCTGGGGGAGGACGCAGGCTCCTGTTAGCGGCTTGCATACGCCAACGCTCTGTTTACGCACAAGTGCTGTTAACTTCTTATTCCACATTGTTTCTATGAGGGCTCTTCTTAGACGGGAGCCAGGTCAAGTGATTCGTGAAAAAAAACTACCGCCCACTTTGCCTGACGAATGTCACATTTCAGTATTGACAGGAATTGTGATGACATCACACTTGCCTACTTGTGGATAAAAACACGATTTAACCGCGTGCGCAATAAAAAAAACACCTTACATGACCTTACCTAACCTCCAAGTGCTCTTGGTCACTAGTTTTATTAAACTTCCTAATGCATATAAATATATATATAAAAAAGAGAAAAGTTATTTTTCGTAAAGAAAACAAAACTAGAGCAGGATTCGATCCGGGGTCCTTCAGATTAGCTTTTCAACACTCTACCAATACGCTAAATTAGCAACTGAAAGGAAGATGCTTCGTGGCACTCTTATTTCTCATTATATACCTAGGTACAAGTAGCAACAATTAGTTAAGTATGACGTGATGACAATTTTTGTCAATACTGAAATGAGACATTCGTCTTTGCCAGAACTTGTGACATGCTTCGGGGCTCGTGAGTTCACTTAGCTACGTTGTAAAAATATTGTTACTGAACATGTTCAATAATTGTATTGGAGGGGTATTGGAAGTAAAGTCATAATTTATCTTCCTGATAGGAAGATTACTTAATCTGAAAAACTATTTCATGCAGAAAGTTCTGCAGACATCCGCTATAGAGAAGTTTTTATTTCAAAGACAACATTTTCAAGCTGTCAGTGTTCTTTTTCATATATATCCACTATTGAGAGACTTTACTTCCATAAAATTCAAAGCTGCTCTACAGGGAATATAAAATTGTCAGTTATCGGACGTTTCACTGCAACAACAACAACAACAATAATAATAATAATAATAATAATAATAATAATAATAATAATAATAATAATAATAATAATAATAATAA
>JAGDQP010009431.1:0-59166 GCA_022664845.1 Lepisma saccharinum | reverse complement strand
CAAGGCAGCAGTACTGGTTTTGGTCCGCCCCGGAATATTTCCGGTACCCACCATATCTGGTCGGCATTCCCCTATCCGCCACCTGGGGAGGCGCCTGGTGGAAGACAAGTAACTCCAATTGTTCCCGACACGTTGCTTATTCTTTCATTGATGACTTCTGCACATAAAACAACACATGTTTGTTATTGGTCGTGGTTAAGGTGATAATTTCAAGAAGGCTTCGTTAAGTTAGAGTCATCGGGATGAAATGCCCACTTTCTTATATTTTTCTTATTTATGACTATGAGTGGAAATCTACAGGAAAAAAAAGCATACCAAATGCGAGATACATCTTTCAGTATTTCTGCTTGGATGGTAGATTATATAGTATTATATACTGTATGAGATACACTGATGTTTGTAAAGTAAGAGCGATATGGGCATAGTACCAGTGTTGCCAAGAACAGAGCTGAAAAACGTGCCACATCAGTAGCAAAAAGCCGCTAGAAAGCGCTAAATGAAACTGGAGGTTGTTAAAAAGGCTCCAAACAAAATGAGGGTTAAAAATGCTTCGTTTCGGAACTATAGGCTGCCAAAAGCGTGGAAAAATGAACTCTAGAGCTTTCTATTTCCATACGATTGACAGTAGAACTCATGTGGCATGGTATTCTCAAAGACTTCAAACCTGCTCTATCCGAAAATGCGTGTTTCAAAACTGAGCAATATCTGCGTAACAGATTCTCCAAATAGCCTAGTAAATGAAAAACCCAAAATGGTGTCGAGCTGAAATACCGCAATTTATAAAAAGCTATTTTTTTTCAGGATTTGCTATTATTTAAGTATTTAAATTATCATTGCAATACTAAAATCGTAATTCTGATGGTAATACATGATATTTCTTTTCAGGACCATTCTTTATACGAGTTACTAAAGCACGTACAAGAATTATTCATCCCCAATTTGAAAGTCTGTTACTTCCTTCAAACTCAAATATTAATGCTGAAATTTCTAATGTAGTTGCTTAAGACATAAGTGTATAAATTGTGGAAAATTTAGATTTTTATATGGTCTTTCATCAGAGAAGGATCTTCGATGTTCCTACCAAAGCGTACAAGAGCTTCATTCAACAATTTGATATTTGAGTTTGAAGAGATTTGCATATTTGCAAAGTTCAAATTTCTTCCGCAGTTTCTCCTCACATTAATGTATAACATGTGGAGAAAATATTTTTATATATTTTGTCGCACCAGAGATATTGGTCCTCCTATACACATAAAATGCAAATTTTTGGATTTTCAATAATTCATAAAATATTAAGAAAGAATATATAAGTCTTCATATTCTTTATACATTCAACATACTTTGATATGCAATAGTGTACAAGAAATCAAATTTAATATTCAACCCCTTCTGGGCGAAAAAGCGCCCAAAACTGGAATTGTTTCTATTTTGACAGTCACATTTGAATGCCAGTTTGACCAGTTCAATTACGATTTATGTTTTTCATGCAGAGGACTAAAATTATCAAGTAGATGTTATTGAAAATAATAGTTTTTGTTTGAATATTCTATGGTAAACCAGTCCGCACATATTACATTTTTCGTAAATATCTGGTAACACAATTTTTTGATACGCCACAATATAAAGGTGGATGCCATTAATAATTGGTAATTATGAAAATAAAATAATATCCATTTTGAACTATTCTTATGCAAGAGATATAACAATTATTATTATTGAAAGGGGTCGAGCAGCCAAGCTAGACGATTTGAGATGCACTATGCAATAAATTTTCGTTGAGTAAACGTTGAAATATTTTGGATAAACACGAAGTATGTGATACTCTTTAGTATTCTAGAGGTGAACCCCTAAGAAAATTGGTTACTGCCACAGCGCGAAAATTTGTCTGGCTACACCGCTGCTATTTCTTCTAAATCCACATGGGTGATCACCAATTATTTCATCTACATTTACGCTGAGGCGTGTTAGCAGTATATTACGACAAAGAATTTACCACGTATTTACTTTGTGATATTACTCAATTGTAATCAGTTGGGAGTAACGAGATTCCGCCGTAATTATTACAGTCCGATTTATCACTTTTTTATATAAACCCAGACTATTATTGAGGTTTTCCATTCCTTTGTAAGCTGCTCCTCTCTGTAAATAGCATTTATCAATTTATGCACTTCCTTGATTAGTGCCGTTCCTCCCGCTTTAATTTATTCGGCTGGATTATTGTCTATTCCCGGTGAATTTTCTAAATTTCTTTATCGACATTACAACATCGATCTCACTAGGTTCAGATATCCACTGTTCTTCGGTATAGATTTTAAATTCCTCTGTTTTTTTCTCTATTGTGTACATTAATAAGTTTGTCGAAACAACTTTTCCACACATTGATAAATTTAGTCGGATCCGCCTGCAGATCTCCGCGTTAATTTATAATCATCACCAATCTCGGCTGGTAACCTTTTTTTAATGAGTTTTTTCTTCGTATAGATTTCATATGATCTCATTTGTCTTCCCGTTTTCCTCTTTCTCCTGAAACTTCTGCGTCAAATATTCTCGCTTTTTGCTTCTGAACCCTCGTGTGGCGCTGCGTTTCACGTTATTGTAGTGGTTGGTATTTGTTTCGATTTTATTATTTAGGCATCGCTGCCTGCCTTGTTTTCGTCCCTCATGGAGTTTAAGGCATTCTTCATCAAACCAAGGCTTGTTTTTCTGCTGTTTCTTCTCACCTACACATCCCTTCGCTGCGCTTTTGACTATATCACGAATTGTCTTCAGCGTCTTACTTACATCACTATTAATTTAATCCTTATTACTACTCTAGTCTGTTAAGATTTCGAACCTATTTGAGATTTTGAGCTGTTAGTCTGCTTTCACGCAAAGATTATCAGGGGAGGATTTCGGACCTGGCCGGGCCAGGCTAAATCCCGCTGTAGTCTGTTAAACCCCAGTTTTGTTCTGTGGATAAACAAAAATTACTTTATCGAATCGGTATAACTAAAATTTAAATAATGTATTATCTGAATGTTAAAGTAAATTATTAATACGTAGGCTAGTCCCTGACAGTGAAAAAATTCTCACAAGCATTGTCATGTCCGTTAGCTTTGTGTTTGCTAACGGTTTCTTTCAGAGAAACCTCTCCGTAGAACAGTTGTACAGCTCCGAAGGTACTTTTGAAGGGTCCAGGAAAAAGAAGAATGGTTGATTTTGATTTGTTGTGCTCTTAGTGGAAATACCTTGAAAAAGAAATTGTAATCGTGGAAAGATAATTACGGACATTATTGAGGGCAGTGTGAAATAAATTGATGCACTGCATGAAAAGTTGGAAGGAGAAGGAACTATTCGGGTTCACAGCGCGTTCATGCAGAACTATGCAAGGCATACTAACATCAAAGCTGATTATAAATCAATACAGACCGATAACCCATATTATCTTTCAACATATTCAACTTTTTAAGGACCTCATAAGCAACGTTCGATTTAAAAAGAAATTGCATCATTTGTGGGAAAGAATTCAGTATTAAAATTGCATGGAAGCACAAGAAATGTTTTTATATGGTTGTGACTTAAGAAATGAGAGAAAATTTTATCATGAAATGTGACTTACGAAATGATGAGCGGGGATAAAGGGTAAGAACTAGGCTTCTTATTGTGAGTACCAGAAATACAGTGCCATGGAAACGGTTCCAGAGATTTTTTAAAGAATTAAAACAATTGGACTTGACCAAAATAGAAACCAGGAATTCATTTTGTATGTTACGTGAGTACATATAATACAGCGATGAATGCCAGTACACTCTGAATGAATTGAAAGATATCATTACACTTGTACGCGTATCTGGTTAAGAGGATAGCTGTCATATACAAACAAACATCTTTAATAACATTTTAAAGATCGGATAATTTTTTCAAACGTTTCTGGGAGGGAAAATGTACTCTGCTTATCGGACACGGCTCACAAAATCATGTATCAGTGAAATAATAACAGGAAAACTGCCCCTGCTACTGGACGGTTACGGATAGTATTAGATGCAGCCAACATCATACACTGTAAAAAGTGGAAACACGAGATGGATGGAAGTTACTCCGCTTTATGGAGAAATAAAAATTCGAAAATTAACGTTTTGTTGTCGAAAATTAGACAACGTCGAAATAGACGTGGCACGTGATGGAACTTCAGTGCACAGAAACGACAGTGAAAGTGCAACAAAAAATAATAATTAAAGTTTGACAAGATTCCTCGAATAGTTGCTGATTCCAAAAAGCTTGAATTAGCTTCGTTATAACAACCAAACCACTTGTTTTTCCAAAAAGTTTATTTCGTGCTTGGTTATTAAGTTCAACACAATATCAAGCTTTTCAAGCTCGACGTAACGGACAACTTTGTTGCAAGCTGGCATGGTATCTGGGTACGAAATATATGACATGAAAAGTCCGTCAAAGTACACTACCAATTCATCACCTATTTTACTTGCCACTACACAGCAAAGATATATTGTCATAATCGTCGACAGCTCACAACTGCCTAATGTGGATAGGGCACACATAGAAGGAAACGCATTGTTCGCGCGCTGTTGCACGTCATTGCTACCTCAAGAGCTAACACAGTAATGGTTCAACCATATTGATATATACATCATTTTAAAGCTTATAAAACAAGCAACAACTTTTATTTCGAACAGGTTTCTGATATTGTGAGTTTAAAACAAGCTACACTGTAAAAAGTGTAAATATTGAAAGCAAAATATCTTTATTTTGCGCTTTGGATCTAAATTACGGCAAAGCTACTAGCAATAGCGAAACACGCATGATAACCATTTTTGTAGCCTGTCATCTACGAATTACAACAAAATACGAGTCATATCGCTATGTCTTTTAGTTAACGGAGATATAATGCAATTTCTGGAAGTCTGCAATTCTGTACTTCGGGGAGATTGGGGGGAAGCACAAGGAGGAGGGCGGGGAATTTCGGGAAAATACACCTCTAGTAATGATGTAATAACTGGCCAAAATTCAGCATTCTCCTCATTATTCCGACATTTGCCCTTCCCCCCCTTTATTTCCTGGGCTACTTCGGGTGAAGTCTGTTGCTGAGCAGAGCAAATTTAATCTATTGTTGAGCTTTTTTCAGAGCAAGAAATAACTGAACTTCTAGTGGCTAGTCCATTGCAGATATGAAAAACATTTTGAATGTCTGTTAGAATCAGAGCTTAATTTCTGAAGAAGCTAAAGGCGCAGGGGTGGATTTCGGCCCTGTACTCGCCTCGCCGGGCTAGGTCAAAAGTTTCCAAACGCATAGCGGAACAAAGCATAATAATAATAATAATTATTATTATTATTATTATCCTATAATGACCCGTTATACTGCCCCAAAAATGTACCTCTTCGGAGCAGTGGGCCAGGCCAAGAAATGAAACCGAAATCCACCCCTGAGGATTATCTAATCGTTTAACTTCGAATTTGTTTTGATCCTTTGCTTTCTCTATTCGCGATGCATAACTTTTCCCTCACGTTTGTGATCACTAACTGATGGTCGCTGTAAATTTCCGCTCCTCTGTAAGACCTAACGTCCATTATATTGATGTGTCTTCGTTTGTCTACTAATACGTGATCGATCTGGTTGAAAGTTTTGTCATCCGGAGATACCCATGTGCATTTCTTTGTGCTGAAAGTATGTGCGCTTTACAAGTAGGTTTGTCGAGATCGCGAAATTTTTCAATCAGTCTTTCTCCATTGTTTCAAAAAAAAAAAGAAGTTTTTTTGAAACAAACATTCGAAAACGACTTCTGTTAAGGGCTACCAGACATACTCTTTTCTGGGGTCCTAATTTTGTATTTTCTACCTTTTCGCTAAATCCTTGCGCTGTACTCTAGGTATTTTCTGAAGTCCATTTCTAAACTCCAAATTCAAGTGGTATATATAAAATATATTAAGAACTGAGTAATTTTTCATGTAGTGTGTGTGTTTGTGGGGGGAAGAAGGTAGCCAAATTTACAGCTGCAACAAGGAAGAAGTTGAATTATCCAGATTCTCTCTGAAAAAAATATTGTCACCTAGCCTATATATATGGATTTTACTTCAGAGGAAGTTTTTGTAACAAAAGGGATAGTACAATCGCTAGCTGGCTTCGTGGCTAGCGGAACGAGCTACTGTCGACGAGTTTTCAGAGTTTCAGCTTCGAATTTCATGTTTCGAAAAATGTTATATATATATTAGAAACAAACATTCGAAAACGACTTCTGTTTAGGGCTACCAGACTACTCTTTTCAGGGGTCCTAGTTTTGTATTCTATACTTTTTCGCTAAATCAAATTCTTGCACTGTACTTTTTGGTTATTTCTCTTTCTAAAATATTAAGAATTTTCTGATTGAGATACCCCGCTCATTTCTAAACTCCAAATTCAAGGAGTATAGATAACAAGTATTAAGAATGGAGTAATTTTTCATGTAATGAGAGGGATAGGGGCCATGTAGCCAAAGATGTAGCCAAATTTAGGAATATATGAATTGAATTGTATTTAAGCCTTTAGGGATCTTTGGCTAAGAAAGGTCTTCTTCACCTTAGGCCCTGACTGACTTCTTCCCGCATTATTTTTCTCTACCGACAGTATTCCGCACTCCCCTGTCACTAAAAGTCAAATCAATTAAATAAAATAGAATACGGATGGTTTACACCAGAAATTACATTTTGAGGCGGTGTAAACTGTAAACCCAAATTTGGATGTTGTGTCAGGAATTTATTTATTTATTTTTCTAAACGCAAAACCTTTGGAGTTAAGGTGTGTTCACTTTAACAAGGACAGCTGATATAATTACTTACTCTGCTAGAATATTCCCGCTAGTTCTTGAGAACCTTTCGTGGTTATTTGCACTTTCCTCCGTGGTTATTTGCACATCAGAAACACTGTATGCCGCCTCCCATTACCAGTAACCTGAGTTCCTTTATTTTGTATTTGGTCAATTATAAAACTTATATGATATAATATTATGAAGGAAATTATTATAACCAAAGAACCATAATTATTTCATTTTTTTATAATTCCTAAAGATTAAAATCTTGACTATTACTCATTTGCAGAATAAATAGTTAAATACACACACAGGGTAGCACAATTTTATGTAAAAAGTCAGTGTTTGGATTTTCCTAGAAGCAATATGTCTTCATTTGAATTTTTTTGTATTTGCCCTGTGGATACAATTTTAATTGCAGAACGAATAATTTTTCCCTCGAAATTTTCGCGCTCTTAAGATATATTTTTCTGCTCGTTTGTTTTGTTGTGGTGCATGATGGAACCAGATGAACCAATCATATGGCTGCATTTCCGAAGCTCCACCTTCCAGAGAAAGCTAGTGTATGTGTAAGAGATGTGCTCACGTAAATTAATTAAATTTCGGTAAAATACGTAAGAATTAAGCTTCAGACTTCACATTGAAGGTGTCGCGATATTTTAGTGCAACTGGAGGACTTGATCAATGAATCATTCGCCTTACTTTCAAAGATAAGTGAAATTGTTTTACCACCAACTCGAAACGTGCTCCATCGTTTTTCTGCGAGCAATCGTTATGCTGACACTGGCTTTGTCGGGACGTTGGTACAAGCAATCGTCTATAGTGTAATTTCAGAAGAGAACTTGCAGTGTGACATTCTTGTGAATTTTAATCCTAGGACACTGTTATTTAATTATTCGTGTGCATAACTTACATGATTCAAATAACTTCTGATTGTGTTTCAGACTAAGGAACGTATAGAAATATTTCTGTGACAGGATTTTGCTAATTCCCTCCAAAATTCAACATGCCATTGCTGCGTAGACAGCCATTTGAAAGACGGAAACCTCCGCCCGATCTGAAACCAGATGAAGAAGTCTTCTACTGCAAGTTAACGAACGAAATTTTTAAGGAGTATGAGTGAGTGTTTTTGTTTCTGTGTTCCGTAATAAAGAGTACCCGAATGTATGTTAGATGTATCCAACGTAAGTTACGCATTACATTTACTATTATTGTCAAGGTTGAAATAAGTTCAGTGTAGACTTGGGACTGATGGTGTAAACTGGACCAACGCAATCGAGGTCATAGGGTAGTAGACGTTCCGGTAAAGCCCAGGGATATTATTGGACTGTCTTAGGGGACAAGTTTATTTTCAGTGGGGTACATTATCCATTATGTTATTAGTACCACTTTCATATTTGCATTTTTTAAAAAGTGTAAAAGTATATTCGTGGCTGTCTTATTACTTTTTGCCCATTAATGCATTGTTGCAGAGGGTGCTGCAACGCATCTCACATGAATCAACTTTGTACGGTTCTAAAATTCATTTCCGAATAACAGTGGTAAAGGATTAACTATCGCTTGCATGATACATTCATCTACGAACCAGTTCGAAAGCTACTTTTAGTGTGTGTTTTAGGTTAGATCGTGTATATAAATCTTTAATAAATATATTAAAGACCTTTGAATGACCACCGGCCAAAGGTTACTTCATCTACTCCAGACATCCACCACAGTCTACATCATTCGTTTTGAAAAATTAGTTATCACTGACCCGTACGCGCAATCCGCTCTGTTACTATACAAAAGATAGTACAACACTACCACCATAATCGTAAAATAGGCAATAGTTCAACACTACCACCATAATTGTTCGTAAAATAGGCATTCCAGTTGATTCGGAGGCTGATATGGTGGCATGCGGAGGATACTAATGGCTTTACCCTCAGATGGCATTTTTTTTTTTTTTTTGAACTTTTGACTTGTTTTATTATTCCACAGGCACTTCACAGGATGCACTCCATAAGACACTGGACTGTTAATTAATCTGCTCCACTGTAGTCATTTCGTGATCCTTGTTTACTTCTACGTACTTGGTGCAGTCTTCCATCTCCAACTTCAGCAAATGTAGCGAAGCCAAGAGACTAATAAAATATGAATTTTTATGAGTAGGCTGACAAGGGTTATGAAGGGGGTTATATTGAAGTAGCTCCGTGTTGATTTCTTATATTATTATTTCTCACTTAAAAGTAATGTCAAATTAGTTTAAAACTTGTCTCTTTGTTTCTAAATCTAACTATAGGTTGAGGAGTACCAGTAATGGGCTTCTTAAGGCTACATAAACAGTATTACTGAATTAAGTTACAAGGTTAAAAAGGAAATTAATCTTTACCCTGATATTCCTGTACTATGACTTTTGTAAATCCAAACTATGTTTTAATGCTATTATGTGTAATTTTAAGGAGCTGTAAATGAGACTGTAATATACCAGTAATGGGCCACGTATTAAAGAAAATTAGATTGACATGAGATATTGTGGTGTTATCAAGTCGTAACTGCGCATTAAGGTATTTTTCCACATAAATTATTAGTTCAGAAGTCACTTCGGTCAATTTAAGAAGGAATATGAATATCTTTATAATTCTAACAAGGAGACCGTCAACATTGTCATGCCGAAACCTACCATCATTTTTTTTTGTACGAGTAGATTACACCAAAATAATAATCCACACAAAATTTGAAGTGCCAATTCCAAGTGCAACTATGCCCAAAAAATGGTCAACAATTGGAAAATTTTACTGCCATAATATAAATCTAGTTGGCTACACTGGCCGAATGCCAGGTGGAGTACGGATGGACGTTAGTGCTGTTAGGGCCAGGCGGAATCAGTGTGTTAAAGTAGTTCATAACTATCGAAACCTATTTTATGCAATTATTGCAGGTTGAACCAATTAGTGGTTACGGAACATTACAAATCTAGATACATTTCAATCTGAGGCGTAAGAAAGGGGTCTGGGATTTGCACGACCCCGAAATTCAGTTTCATGCAGAATTAGTATGATTTAAGGCGTCATTATATGTAGTGTGTCCTTGAAATACTACTATGGATTCGCCCCTGTTATCAGGATGGACGATACTGGTTTAAACTCGTCTTGCCGAGACCTTTCCAACGACGCCTCAATCACCTTTCTAGTCGTAGTAGTTCCAAAGATATAAATTCACACCTCTATCTCTGGGACCGCCCAGGCAGTCTAGAATTATTTGCAACAGTTCATATGGATGTTGTTGCAACAATAAATTTGGCCACTTTTTCTTTTCTCCCCACCACTACATGAAAGGTAATACTTTTCCTATTTTTTTTTTAAATCCAAACTCCTTGAATTTGGAAGTGAGAAATGACAAGCGGTTAGTTCAGTCAGAAAATTCGTTGGCCTGGTGAATTATCTGTAAACGACTAGAATTAGCTGTAGTTAAGCAAACACATTCAAAAGAGTGAAATATACCTGTATTTGTTTGTGCTATAAACAAATACAGGGGATTGCAAAAAACATTGACAGAACAACCTCACGAAATTCCTGGCATGAAAATGGCTGCATTCAGCTCGGTGAACGGCTCAGTGAGAGTGATCTCCAGTGAATGAGCGCTCATAGCGAATCTTTCGGATGCCAGATTTCGTTTATGCTCAACAAACAGTTTATTTTATAAAGCGTATGGTTGAAATTCCACGAACAATTTAATATCGCACAGCACAAAGAGTGGTAAACATGACGCGTCGGAAAGATGTGAGGCATATGTTGCCGTATCGACGACGGATTAAATATGAATATGGTCTTACATGCTGTAGGGCAATTGGTAGTTATTTGTAGTATTGTAGTATAGCCACTTGTAGTTAATTTATAATAATTACTCGGCAGCCATATTGCAGTCTCACTAACCGCACTTCCGGGAGGTCCGGCTCACGAGTGAGCGCGAAAATCTTCGCTCACAAAGATGGCGTCGGCTCATTGTGAGCCGGAAGTTCTCAGTGGCATTGGAAGGACAAATTCAGTGAGCCGCGCTGAATGCCACCAATAAGAAACCAAAAGCATAGACCATCGAGGGTGCACAAATGCTTCATTTCGGTGCTAGAGGCCGCCGAAAGCGTGAGACAATTAACTTTAGTGCTTGATACTTCCAAAACCATTAACAGTAGAACCGAGAGGGCATATAGTCCCCGGAAAGATTTCAAACCTGCTGGCTCCAAAAATTCATTTTTTATTCCAAAATTGTGCTATGGATGCGTAAGGGATTCCGCAAAGGAAGTAGGGGACTTCCAGACATTCTTCGGAAAAAGTAGTTTGTCGGAATAAGCATGGATAGTACTTTCCGTATGAGTACCTATGATAGACATAATCATCACCGTCTTAACTGGGCCTTGACAGTCTCTTTTACTGAAAAATATACCAAACATTTAAATTGTATGGAATTCTTATTCTTCTTGTTATGCAACCACGCATCATTTTTTTATTATCAAACTCATTCTGTGCGAACAAATTACTTTTCTTGGTGGAAACTAGTCCCATTCAAGCTTATTTCGTCCGACCTTTACTTCGGAGAGTTTTTGTGAATCCCATATTTTCGATGGGGAATCCCTTGCGCCCCTATTGCACAAATTTGGTATATGTATTTTTGGATCGAGCAGGTCTAAGGTCTTTGACGCCGCCTCGGAGGTCTTTTACTATACCGCCTCAGTTCTATTGTTAATAATAATGGAGCTCTATAGTTGGGCAGCTTACAGCGCGTAAAGCATTTGTGCACCCTCGATTTTTTATACTTTTTTTTTTAAATTATTTTCATTTCAGGAATCTTGCAACACCCTGTATATAATCTTTGTTTGAAATATTACAGAACGGTAAACAAACACGAAGTGAACAACGTTTAGTGTACAAGGGTGCTTTGTTAGTATCCTATAGAGTGCTTATTCTTTCTATAGAATTTAATGTTTCAGTAAATACTGACCATTGACATTTTAAAAGCCAAAGTGGTCAGATCAGAAGCCTTCCAGGGCTCACTCAGGTCTAGTCTAGCCCTAAAATAGTTATTTTCAACTACTGATGACACTACATGGTTTTAAAAAATGGCCGAGCGATCATTTATTACAAAATTTTTATATTTCACATGAAATGACATTTAGAATTTACTTCAAGAAACCAAATGATGCAATCTAACCAAAGTTGTCTCATTTAACCGAAAGAGAAGATTCTTCTAACCCATAAAATAAATGCAGAAGAAAGTGATACTTGCCGTTGATTTAGAGAATTTTAATTCATTTAGTTTCTCTCCTCAAGTAGATCGTAGAAGCATTTAGAGACCTGACCGTGCCGCCTAATAGACTCTGTTATGTTCATTCTGTGATTTATCTTATTTTAGTGGATCAAAATCACTAAAATCTGATTAAGGAGCTCAAAATGATACTTCCGCTTCGTGAATCTAGAGAATTTACATAATATTTAATGTATTTTCGGGTAATGTGCTAACTTCCAGCCCCCATGATCCTGCGGTTACGATCATTGGCTTGGGCTAGGCACTGGAGCGGTAGCGGAATTAAAGGGAAACTGACGTTAAAATAGTCTATTGAAGAACAAAGATGATATATTTAATGTGCAAACTCAAGTTGAGAAGGTCATTAACTGTGGTGTTGTCAGTTTTCGTTAGCCTCACTGGACGAATGCCAGGATAGTAGTTAAAAGGCCTGTCCACATCCATTTCTACGAAAGTTGTCTTGTTATAAACTATTTTATTCATCAGACGTTTGCCAGTACAGACCATAAAAATTTAAATTATGTGTGATATTAACGTGTAAATCATGTTTCGATGTTATCAAAGGTTAATTCATGTTCAATATACTATTGCAAATGTTGACTCGTGAAGAGTAAATGGTCTATTAGGCACGTAAAAGGCGAGAAATTTTGGAATAAGACAACTTTAAATCTTCCTTTATGATTTATTGACCTAAATACTCTTTCCAACAGCGAGATACAACAAAAAATTTTATACAGCACCTGAAGACCTCACAGTCACTGGAATAAAATAAACTCAAAATTCTGTAAGTGTAATGAACCGGGGAAGAAGTAGTAGTCATGTCGTTATTTTGAAATTAATGAAGTTCCTGCGAAGTCAAAGTTAAGCAATAATGGAAAAGTGGATATCGGTGGAAATAAGGGGCACAAGTCAGCCAGGAAACAACTCTTTCTTTCCGCAACTTCCCTTGAAAATAAAATAAAAATCCTGATGCATGCGGGGAGGTTTTGCTTCAGTACTGAGCTGTCGCTGTACGCTGCCAATATCTGTATTTCAATATCCGAAAAATATCACAAAGCTATTGACAGCAAAATTGTCTACTTCTCAAATCATACATTTTCACTGTATCGGTAGAAAGTCTACCTGAAAAATTATGACTGGTGCTGTAACACAGAAGGAAACCTGTGCCCATAGAATTAATTATGATGGGATCAATTTGCTGCTTTTGCTATTAGAAGATTTACATTTATATATATATATATATATATATATATAAAAATATTCCGTCCTTCAATCCAATCTGGCTTTGGTCTGTCGGTATATGTTGTGGCTTCCTTGTTAGTATTTGTAACTAGAAAAAAAAATGATTTGATTTCTGTAAAGACATCGCTCGGTCCGTGGAAAAAATATATTATTTTGAATTTAAATTGCTTGATTGTTGTATGTCACATGTGGGAATACAACAACATTCGCATTGAACTGTCTAAGACCCCTTCTACACGAGCGGGGGAAACGCAACTGTTTTACCGCGATGAATCGCCCCTTCTAACAAAACCTATGCTTTTAAATGTACGTATCTTATTGCTGCCACTGGACCCTAAAAGTCCCTTTTCTTTTTCAAGGTTCCTTAGTCTTTTTTGCTAGAAGGTCTCTAAAAGTCCGTCTTTTCATTTTAATTTTGCGGTCTAATTTGAAACCCCAGTGAATATAAACTGAAAACTTTAGAAGACCAACTAAGCTGAAAATTATGTTTATTCTCTGTAGTGAGAAACTTACTGAACGACTAAAATGATCAAGTTTTTTAAAAAAACATTACATACATGCATTTTAGCATGTAGGTAACTGAGGGCATCTCATTGTTATTTTAGAGAGCTTTAGTATATTCTCGTTGCAAATGTAGAATTACCGGTTCCCAATTTAATGTCGCAAAATTCGTGACGTGTATTATCATGTATAAGTGAACAATGTTAATTTATTTTATAAACCTCTTCAAATATTCAGGAAGGGTGCTTTGTGCAGCATATTGAGCAGCAGAAGGGAGGGAGGGGTAGTTTAGTGAGCGGTTCTTTTCTCACAAAGCCAACTTCTGTTTTTTCCAGTGCGACTACTAGTGACTTACTACTGTACCACTAGCCATTTTTCACCTATCAAGTTTAAATGTGAGAACAAAATATACATATATTGTTAACCGCCCTTGAGGCATCTTCAAATATTGAAACATGGTTTTGTATTTTTCGTACTTTAGTTTCCTCTTGTAAATTTTAAGGAGCAACACAATGAAAGTTTGAAGTAATGGTGAAAAGGGCAATAGTATGAGTAGAAATAGATTATTGATGGCCAATAGGATGTCGACGGTTAGCTGTTGATACTTCGTATCAACAATTTTTGTCATCTCAAGTTGCTGTTGTCTTTCTTATTGAAAGGGGAAAAGTTGTCTGACTCTCCAGTTGAAACTTCTTGAAAAATAAATGCCCAATTTACCTCTAGGCTTATTTGTTATTACGCAGTTTCAGCTGGAAAGTAAGCCATTTTTTCTCCGTTCAATAAAAAGACAACAAGAACTTTAGGTATAATGGCTAACCCTCGATGTGTTAATAAAAATGTTTTGGTTACTTTTAGCTTCTTTCGGTGCCAACCGTACATATTCTTATGTAGTAGTTCACACTCCCCCAGTTGTTAGTCAAGTAATTAATGCAATTCTGTAATCCTAAATAATATGCCCATAACATTTGCATTATTATACAGGATGGTGCATTTAAAACTTGCCACCCCTTTATCTCGTAATAGAATGGTTTGTTTGAAAAATCCCTAAACATGTCAACATTGGTTTCGAGGGGGACGCAATATTGTGACAATTTTAAGTGTGCTGACCCATCCTCCGCGGTCTAATGGCAAAGACTTCAATTTTCTTAAAGGTCAACATGGGTCGGGTAGCACATCGTTTGAAAGCTACTTCGATTCTAATAACAAAAATAGTTTCCTTTTTTAATTTGACTGAATACTTTGGGAGAAATCGCGTTGTTAACTTTTACTTAGCCATTTATAAAAAAAAAATAATAATATTTTACCCCATTGAACCTTATAAATACCCTCAACAACTCATCAAACGAGGACTGCTGGGAATATTATTTAGATAAATTTGAACATATTTAACCATCCTCCGCGGTCTAGTGGCAAAACCTTCAATTTTCTTAAAATGGCAACATGGTCGAATGGTTCATCATTTGAAAGCTACGAAAATGTTATCTTTTAATTTTGCCGAGTAGATAGGAAGAATTTGCGTTTCGACCGTTTATTAAGTATACATACGAAAATCTTAGCAGAAGAGAGCTTTATCTTATTAAACATTGTGATTACAATAAACTATACCGTTGAAGCGTCTGTATTTAGCCGCTTTGTGATTAACATGAAGTGTGTTGCCCCATTTCCTGAGGTCTAGTGGCAAAACCTTCATTTTTTTTTTAAATAGCTATATGCGTGAAGTGACACGTTTGAAAGAGATGTTGAATCTTTAACAAAAATGAAATTTGTTTGAAATGTCAGTAAGAAGTCTGAGATTTTGCGGTTTGACCATTTGGACACTGGAAACAGTAAGCTCGTTATTGGACTAGTGTGCCCCAGTACACATTGGTATGGTGTTTTTCGTTTGTCACTGCAGAACATCTAACAAGTTATTGTAAAAATGATTTGTTAGTTCTGAATATAAATCTGAAATAAGAGTACTTTATAAATTAGAAATCAAGAAAGTTATAAATTACTGTGAATGCTTTGTAAGAAATCTACTTGAGAATGGTTAAATACTAAAAACAGTACCAAATGAGGAGGATCGTACTTTATTAAAGGACAAGCTACAATTGCACCAGCCTCTACACGTGTACTGTTGTAAGAATCAATCCTCTTCAGTTAAAGACGCAAGATAATTGATTATAATGGCAACTTTGTTCTATGACTGCCTGTATCTCTATAATCGTTCATTTACTGCCAGAATTTCAAAATATGAGATGCCTAGATCAATTGGGATATAACCATCCAGATATACATACCCGTTCCAGAGATGTGGGACACTTTCGTTTCGTGACCTTTGGACTTCAACGATTATTAAATTTATAGAATGTACACGTTCAGATGTTCATAACACGCAAAGTATTCATTAACCTTCCACACAAAACATACTTTTTTAAGTAGAATAAAAGATTTTTTTCAAAGTGTGTCATTTGACCCACGTTGCTATTTAAGAAAAGTGAAGGTTTTGCAACTAGACCGCGGAGGATGGTTCAATATGTACAAATTTATCTAAATAATATTCCCAGCAGTCCTCGTCTACTGATTGAGTTGTTGAGGGTATTTATAAGGTTTAATAGGGTAATTACATTTTTGGATAAATGACTATGTATAATAAGTGAAAGTTCACAACGCGATTTCTCCCAGAGTATTCAGTCAAATTAAGAAAACTATTTTTGTAATTAGAATCGAAGTAGCTTTCAAACGATGTGCTACTCGACCCATGTTGACATTTAAGAAAATTGAAGGCTTTGCCATTAGACCGAGGAGGATGTGTCAGCACACTTAAAATTGTCACAATATTTCGTCCCCCTCGAAACCAAAGTTGACGTGTTTCGTAATTTTTCAAACAAATCATTCTTTTACGAGATAAAGAGGGTGGCAAGTTTTAAATGCACCATCCTGTATAACACTGAACATAATTTTGCTTATTAGAGAGAAGTGTACCATTGTCTTACAAATAGAAAACATCTCCCCTCCCCCTGACACAGCCGGCCGGGTGGTCGAGCGGTCTGCGGCGGTAGGCTATCGACTCAATGGTCCCGGGTTCGAGTCCCGGCATGGGTGTGGATTTTAACACTTAACAGCTAAAGGCAAATCGTGACGGGCCGAAGTCCAAAGTTACTAAACTGGCCCATATAAAAATAAAGTTTACCAAGTTTTTATCCCCCTGACACACACACACTCGACCCAAAGCACCTTAATTTTCACTGACGTGACGAGCACTGATACTACACGAGCGATTTCACCATGTGGGTTCACACGTAAATTTAAAAGCATGAATTTTGTTAGAAGGTGCTTTTTACTCCTGCTAAAACCGCCAAATTTTGTCCTCTCGCGTAGATGGGGCCTCAGATGCTCATCGCGGAAACGATGTTCGTACTGTACTTGTATGTAGGTAAATGGATGGCATAGTTGAATTATTATTTTAATATGAAGGTGGTCTTCTACAGATGGTGTCACCGTAATCACGTTGATATGTTTTTATTTGTTTATTTTCAGTGAGTTTTATGAGCGGATGATACTTTGCAATTCCCTTGTGTGGTCATGCGCAGTTACGGGGAAACCTAATCTTACGTATACAGAAGCTCTGACTAGTGAAAGAAATGCACGAAGAGTATTGAACGATTTTCCGTCAAAGGTAGGTATCTCGTTGGCATAATGTATTGTAAGAACATCATATCAGTTTAGAAATTCAGAAACACGACAATGGCATGGATTCATTACAATTGAATGATTGTGAACAATCTGTGGTTTACGGTTAGGTATTTTACCGCTCCAGTCCGTACTTTGACACTCCTAAGTTTATCTTTCTCTCATCCATCCACTTTCGTACTGCTGCAAGTTGATTTCATGAGTCAAGGTGTCAAAAGTGATGATTACGTAAACGGGCAATTTGTGATTGGGTCAAGTGTAATTCTTCTATTGCTTGTTCTGTATGTATTTCCAATGGTGGAATTTATCTTAGCAGATTACCCAACCCTGGGAGTTTAGTGGAGAAGGTCACCAACTACATATAAGCACTGGATTCGAACAGTTTTCTCCTGGTTTTCCTTCAATTACACTACGCGAATTCTGTGATTGTACCGTGAAAATTATGACTAGGGCTGCATCTTCCCCTTCTTTTTTCTACGAATCCTCTTCCTTCTTGCTGTAAACTGTAGAAAATTTGCGAAGCCACAAATAGAAAGTGTAAGTAATTCTCTTTGCAGGTATAGTCATATTTTCCTTTTATTTCTTCAAATTTTACAGAAGAAATTTAAGAGATTAGTTTTGATATTAATATAAGCGATTATAATAATAAATTGTCTCTGAAAAATTCTATTAATTCTCCCTTCGGAATATTACAGCAACTATCTCGAAACTCATGTGAGTATTGACATCTTTTCTCGTCTGTTTTGTGTAATGTATAAGTGTTCGGAATGCTTAATTAAATAGGCCGAGAAGTTTAGAAAATGACTGACGGTCCATGTTGAAACAAAAAGAAAAATTGGTCGCTTCCGTTACCGGGAATCAAACTCGGATCTTCCGGTTGCCTGCCGGGTCCTCTGCTATTAAACTATCATAGCAATGCCCAGTTTTCTGTGTACATGTATCAATGTCATACACAACATGGACTTAGTGTAAAGACTTTAACATCGAATTTGAATTTATGAACAACCTTTAGGTATTTAGGGTTCAGACCGAATTTAACTTCAAATTAAGATTCATTTTCTTCAAAACTTATAAATGGAACGATGTATGTAATCTAACTTCTGATCATGTAGCATTACATCTGTATGTTAAATATACCTCGTTAATGAGTTAATGTTTTTAAGTCTAATACTCATGTCAAATAAATGTTAATATTTCATTTAAACTTATTTCACAGGAAGTGGATAACATTTTTCATACTAATTCAAGAGCTTAGTGGGAATGATTACTAAGGGGCGGATTTGCCTATATTTTAATTTGCTTCAAGTCAGTAGGGAGTGAGCACATGTTATTTTGTAGTATCTATAAATGCCTGTTTAAGGTTTTCGAGCAACTAAATTACTTTTATACTATTTATTCAATTTTTTTTTTATTTGTATAATACGTCACAAAAAGTTAAAAATCAGAATCTATGACATGTTAACCTCTCACGATCAGCAGCCGCTGGTGGGATTAGATCTGCGTCCCTATCAAAATCAAGACAAGGTGGAGGGAAGTTGGAGGTGGGCGTGTCCGTTAAAAGATCGAGTCTGCTTTCTACAACTTTTGTACTGTCACAAGGAGGGAAGGAACTTAAATTGTTTAGTCTCTATATTACGTGTGACGTTTGGTGGAGAATGGTTGTGCCTTTGTATTGGGTCCCTTGAATTAAGAAATTGGTTTCAACAGCTTAATCCTGTCTGTATAAGATCTAGTGGCAGAATGCCTTTCCGATTACTCAATCCCGCAGACTTAGCTGATCACGATAATCAATGGCTTCATATGGCAGTCGTGACGTAGAAGCGGGAATGACTTCAATAAGTGCTGCGTGACGTCAGACCAGATCATAGAGCTGTATTCAACGTTGTGCAATATTCAAGATCGTACATGCTATTTTTCAGCTTTGTCTTTTGAGTATTTTCCTGCTTGTTGCCTTATCTTTATTTCACAAGCGCTTTTATTTTTAAATACAGCTTTGATTATTTCTATTGTTAGAATCACAATAAATTCTGTACATGTTTGATTATGAACTGAGCTAATTTGGTTCCGATAACATTAAGCGATCGTCAGCAATATGAGGGGGATTAGAATAAGTATCGGTATCATGAAACAAATTGTGCTTTTCTAGTGGATTGCAGTCTATCGTGTGTTCACAATTGTCAAGTCTGTTCCTACGAGTTTGAGTCAGACAGAAATTTATCTTTTAACTAATTCCGCAATGCTCCGTAATTTGTAGGTGATCTCCTAAAAGCCTGAGTATTTATTGTTAAATTGACAAAAAATTCTTAAAACAGTCCGCACTGAAATAACCGTTTACAATATTTTTTTTTTTTAAATTCCCTATTCTCATATGCAGGTTCCTTGACTCACTCAAACACACAAACTGATGTGAAGGAACTAACATATACTTTTCTTTTTATTATTTTAAAGGGCGTGAGTGAAGTCGTACGGTGTAAAAATTAGCTTCACAAGATCAACCCCTGCGAAATGATGCGGGTGAAAGGGTGCCATAGGGAACTCAACCGATTCCAATAAAATTATTGAAGACATCGGGGCGACAATTTCTTTCAGAGGGTCGCAAATAAACGCAATACGAAAATATTGTTTACAGATTTATCCAATTTATCCTTCTCGACAAAACGTAAATTTTGGCCATTTGAGTTATTGTCTTCGACTCGGCCCGACTAGACGACCGCAATGCTTCTAAAATCACAAACGTCCATGCCCCAGGGGGGATTTGAACCCGCAACTAATTTACATACCATAAAGACGAACAGAGGATAATAAATAGCCTTAACCATGAAGCAAAGCACTGACATCATTCCTATGCTCAAGTATTCTTTTGCCGAACCCAGATATGTAGAAAGAATCTCGGGTTTCTTCCAGACTGTTAAATATGTACTTCTTCGAATGTGAGAAGTCATCTATGTCCCTTTGTCCTAAAAAGTGTCCCTGCTGCTTAATTTCTTTGTGGCAACACTCTTTGCTTGAACCATTTTCGAAAAGATATATAAATTTGTTCACGCTAATTTATAATTTTGTAAGTAAGAACTATTTTTGTATTATGTTGATTTTTGGTTCCCTGTATAAAGATTAAAATTTGCTCGCCGGTGTCTGTTCCCTATGGCACCCTTCATTCCGTTTCGTTGGATTGATTTACGGAGGTAATTTTACACCAAACGACTTCACACGTAGAGTCCTCTCAGAAAATATATAGAAAGTCGTACCAGGTCATGATCTTCGAATCGGTGCTGCGTTGCCAAATCGGGATTGTAGGTGTATGATTCTCATCCATAAAAATATGCAGTCTATTTCAAGTGTGGAGGCACCTTAGACACTACGAGGGCGATAGTCATACGTTATATTTTTACTTGTATTTAGAGTAATTTCTCGGAGTGTGTGTAAATCGTTGTTAAATATTTACTCATTATATCACTGATTCTATCTGCTGCAATCTCATTCATAATTCCAAACATACGCTTTTGATCTGAAATTAAGAATTCAGATCAAAATTGTAGTAACATTTTTTCAAGCTTCTGGTATTTGATTTGATGGATAATTTATGTCGCTAACGTCATGCGAAATTGGGAGAACATTTTCAGTTATAGTTAAGTATTAGAGGGATGAGAAAAACATTCAGTTTTGGAAAGTTAGAGTTAAGTATTTAAATGTGGATTGATAATGGAGGTTATGTTACTCATGCATGCACTATACGTTTGACCCAATGGAGCATTGTTTCAAATAGTAAAGATTGTGGAGTGAAAAGAAATAAATAGTTTCGTTCCATCTTAAACAAAACTTTTAGTGCCTTGATAATTATTGTATTCGTAATGGAGTAACATGAAATTATTATTATTATTTTTCAGTTAAGAATACCAGTCTTATTTTTGGCTAATCTAACGCACAGAACTTGTCTTGGAGATCTAGCTGAAGATGTATTTGTGTATACCAGGGATAGATTCTTCGTGGGTGAAAGAGTAGAAGTACAGTTAGGCGACGACTGTTGGTAAGTCTTGAATCGGTTATATAGTTCAATTGTGCATTTCATATTAACACCAAATGTCATTGCGGAGATGTATATTGAATTGCTATGTGGTTTAAAGGAAATAACTTCTTAATAGCATGTGTTTTTCGCTTTGAAATGAAATTGAATTCAAATTCTGTTTATTGCCTGTGATTATGTATTGCAAAACCTGGCTTAAAAACACACACACACACACACACACACCTACCTTCCAAAAAAATCTCGCTTCTAGAAGTTTGTTTTTGAAATAGCGGTACGGTGCTTTAAAATGTTTAGAAATAGAACTATATTATTAGTTAGGGACCTACATGTTTTTAATTTTCGAGAATGGCAACTTTGCTTTGGCTGTAATTTAGATGGTTTACGAGGGAAAACCGAAAAGGAATCTTATTTCCTGGAAATTTTCATGAACTTATTTACTTTTGAAGTGACCTTTGAACGTTAATAAACATAATTATGAACTACTCTGCCGCAATATGCGACATGTAGTAAACATGAAAGCAATCAGAAGCGAAATAAATGATCAAATCGAAACACATATTTGCTAATTTTAAATGATTGAAAACAGGACTTTCCGCACCAAAAGTTTCTCAAATGAAAGTCTAGGAATTTGAATTTAATATATGGCATTTAAGGCTCAGACCGGAAGATCTAGGTGAATTTCTAATAAATGCACTGCTTTCAAAATTTGCGTAGTTCTGAACAACCATAGTGAAGTGGGCTAGGAACACAGGGATAGTTGACAAAATTCAAGTTAAATAACTGTTCTTTAAAAATAGCACATTTTAAACATCAAAATGTCTGATACATGTTCTAAACGTTGCTTAAAAAAAAAGAGGAGGAGGCCTATATTCTTCTAGAAAATTTTGTTTATTTATATCTTTATTATTATTATTGCTGCAATATAGTTGTATTCTGCTTTTAAATAACTTAATGACTGATCCTCTGATGTCATTGAAATAAAAGCATTAGGATGAATTTGAATTAGTCACGAGGTTAGCCTTACAGAACTTTGTTTCTGTAACCTTCAGATGATGAATATTCCTTACTGTATTTACCTATTAATTTAGCAGAAACTTCATAAGGTCAAGCAAATGGGCAGAAGCCTGTGTACATGTATGTACTAAAGTATAATTTTGAAAGTAGATTCTTTGCTTTCAATATTGCAATGTATTGAGCTCCCCCTTGGATCCACGAAATTATAGCAGGTTTATCGTGTTTGTTAAGTTTAGCCTTCAAAGAAAGGTCATGCACCAAGACAAATGGAAGTTGCTTTGCTCAGGTAGTTAAAACCAAAAACCAAAGACTTCTTCCAAAGCCCAGACTATAGCACGAAGAGAGAGAAAGAGGAAACTTGTTATATTTGAATAATGAAACTCGGCTTTTTCGGTGTAACCTAATTTTATAAGATTAGACCATCAACCAGTTATATATACTATGAGGGCTCAAAACTCAATGAATGTTCATTTTGATTTTTTTTTATATCATTGTTACAGATTTTATATGTTTATTTGTTCTGGGAATGTCGTAATGATAATATGGCTTTACATTACAGGTACGAGTGTCGTGTTTTACAAGTAGTTCCACCTACGGACAAATATTGTTTGGATTATTTAACTTCAGGGAGAAAGTAAGTAATATCTTTAAGTTACGAATAGAGTATATTACTAACATAATCATAGTAAAATCTAAGCAGGACAAACCTCATATTCTGACTGAGGAAAAGCGTAAAGCATTAAGAAACTAGACTAAATTCTTTTGTAAAGTGCTAAATATCATGCGAAAATGTTGCGTTATTTAATTGCACTATAACTACACCAACCCGCTGTAACTATAGCTTCGGTGCCATAAACATGTCGGTGAGACTGCTGGTTCTGGAAACGATATGTGCAAAGTGAATGTCATCATTAAATAATTTTTATGTAAGTACTTTCATCTGTAAGATAAAATGGTTACAGTAGGAAACAGTTGCAGCTTTGTCATAACTCCGCATTAGCCATGTTGAGCAAAATGCTGGGATCTTGTCACTAAATTCGTACCACTAGCTATACTTCGAATTTCCCAAAATAACACCACAAGTTTAAAAAATCTAGAAACAACCCAAGATGATGTCTAAAACATCGTACGCTAGATATACAAGGTGTTGTACTGATCCTTCAGAATTCTCTGGTATTTGAGATCATTTGTAATTGCAGCAAAAGATACTTTGGGTAAGCCGTACCTATCTTGTGTTAAATGAGTACGAACCTGATGCCAACTAGACATTTTAATTTCAGATTGAAAATTACTAAAATGTCCGCCAGTATTTTGTACAAAGTCAAATATAACTTGCCATTCCACTAAAGAAACTAGTTTCGTCTTCTTCTTTACAACTTCCACTTCCGTAGAAACAGATTAACGCACGGAGGATCAGATGTAATAAACGTAAACTTAGAACGACATCATATCGCATCTTCTAGGATAATAGGTAATGTCACAAGTAACTTGAGATTCGGTTTCGAGGCATGATACATTATCCAAAATGAGCTTGAACTAAGTAACAATAAGGAAAACTTAACACAAATCTTGGACCCCATTCATTGATAACACTTTAATTAGATATACATCAGCGTAAAAGCAAAATTTTAATAAAACTTACAATTTGTACTGTTATGCAACAGACGACTACACATACCACTTTTCATGTATTTCCACCAACATAGTTAAAATGAACAAAAACGATTTAGTAAAATGTTCATAGAATAACCATTTCCACCAGATTCTGGCAACACTCGAACAGTTGAGTGCACATAAACAGCGCATCCAAAACGAAAATATCACATTATTACATATACACTTATATTTTGGCAGTAGCCTGACGATGATAACGATATGTTGTTGAAAATATTTACAGTGATATGAGATACTACATTTGGGAACAGAACATTAAGTTCGCGTGTACACTCCGTAGTTCTAATTCTCGTTAGGTTTCTTTTAATTTCAATGGTGTCTCATTCCACATATTTCGAATCATAAATCAAAGGCATTTTATTTATTATTATTACTATTATATTACACGTCATACTTGACAACAAAAGATTTATTTCAACCCATATTATATACATGTTTAGAATCCTCAATTTTTCTTCGACCCTTAGTTTCCTGCCATGAACTTCAACAGAATTTACGATTTACATCTCTTGGTAACATTTACAATATTTATTCTCTTTGAGTACAGTTTGGCTCAGTTTTACAGAAATATAACACCATATTAGATTAACTTTTCAGTGATGGTGAATTCTCAATTTCTCTTTATAAAATTTTTGTTAGATAATTCACTTTGTTGGTTACAAAGTGTAGTATCAGAATTGTTTACATTGGTTTTTCTTTATATCATTTTTTCTACTTCTCCTGTCTTCGTTATTTTTATTTTCTATCACATACTTATGGCATGTGTGCTTCCGAGGATGGAGTTTGTTTTCATTCAAAATAATGGAAAAACTTCCAAAAATTGAGGAGTTGATAGCTAAGTTCGAATGTTTCGTATTTTCAAAATAACAGTTAATGAATTTCGTGGCAAGTTCAGTATCGTCCGTGAACCAAGTGAAGGGTTGAAGCCCACAACAAGTTTTTAAAAATTCGAATGCGTCTCACCGACAGCAAAAGATTGAACAGCCATGGATTAGATGTAGAGCAAGCAGTTCTTGGGTAGGTTCTCATCCAATCGAACCATCAGCTTTTCTGTTCCCCTTTAAATTTCTTTCCAAACATAAGATCTTTAAGCAAAAAAGAAAGTAAAAGTTTACTGGATGAAGTCTGGTTAATATCAACCGTGACAAAGTACACAGTAAGTAAAGTGTCATTATGTGGTATATTACAGTGAAACTTCCGATAACGGACAGTTTTAAAGTCCACGACAGAATAACGTTGAATTTTATGGAAGGAAACTCTTAAAAATGGACACCTTGATAATGCTTCCTGTCAAAGCAAAATACCTCTCCATAACGGACAAAGGCAGCATGTGGTAATCGTCTGTACGGGTTTCTGCTTTAAATATTTTCAGATGTGGTTTATCATCTTGTCGACTTGAAGAGCAGTGAAGACAAGTGAAGCTTAATTCGTAAACCCGTAGTCTCTCTTCACGATCGCTAAGAGTAGTCGCGGGTTCTTAGAATGCTTCACAACAATTATAAGCAACATCCACAACAATAAAGCAAAACGCGAGTGAAAACAAGAATACCGTTGTGTTCAAAACTGGCTACGCTGTTACAGTTGTCCTGCTATTGTAGGCCTAAGCCAATACTTTAAATAAAATTCAGTTGTTTTGCTACTGGCGTCATTACGACGCTGTACTGTATTTCTGTTTACTGTACACGTCATAATTATGTATGTACACTGGCATTAATATACAGTAATTTATAGATAAAAACTACTGTACAATTTACATTAATTCAGTTTGTACATATTTTCTTGTTTCAACTTCTTACGGCCGCTTAAGGGAAGTTCAATGTGTGTTTCTAAATAGTTGACACTACCTGAAAGCGAAGGTCCCAACGGTGTCCGCTATTCGGAAGTTTCACTGTATTGTTGTTAATCATTATTTTTAGTGTATTCAGAGGTTAAAGAGACGCAGGCTTTTAATATTACACTTTTCCTGGGTTTAAGTGCAAATTACATTTATTATCCTTTTCAAATTATAGTTTTATAATTAATATGTTAAAAATCAAGTAATCTGAAAACAACATTGGTAGAGTTTGTTGTCAGTGCTGGATGTTTCTACATCAACATATTTTTCTCTCTCGTTTCAAGTGGCTGTACAGGTCCCGGTAGCGCCGGAGAAAGAGACTTCTGGCCATCAGCTAACCTTTACCGATATGAAGTTCAGGAGGTGGACGGCGAGGATGATGATGTCTGTGAAATTCATTTGGTTTCTGCAGAGAAAATAAGAAGAAGTAAGGGTGTTTACACTCGAGAGAAAAACAGACTTTTCCTTAAACAATACACAAAAAGTGTTGAAGACGGAATCTGGAAAGTTAAGGTAAAAATTAAGATGTTGCTTGTTTGGGCTTTGAAAATACTAATACTATCGCCGAAGAACATATATGACAGAAGTAGTTTTTACATAAGAAATTAATTCACTGCAACAAAGTTTACTTCGGACGCACCCATACACATACAGATTTTCCTTAGTTTCTATCGTTTTGTTAGGTTTATGTAGTAATCATCACGATGCCTAATTTTCCTGACATTTGATGTTTCACTTCAGTTAAAGAATCTATAGAACCTAATATTTGCAAAACTTGTATAAGATTTTTTGTTTCCCGAATTCAGAGATATTTTAAAGGACAAATTGGATCAGTAAAATTATATCCATACATTATCTGATTTAGTATAAGTGATTACTAAATAACTAAATGTTGATGTCAACAATAAACAAATTTTAGAAATACACAAAACGATGACGTGTTGCTAGAAACAGAATACTGGTTATTTTCTTGCCCGAGAGGAACGTTTTTTTTTTTCGCTGAGTTACTTGCAGCATAATCAGATTTCTTCATATTGCTTACGTCTTCTATTTTGACTGCTGGTGGTGGTTGAATAATTTTAACTGAGGTAAGACCAATGTGGAACATACACACACACACACACACACACACACACACACACACACACACACAGTTTGACTGGTTGCAGGTAGCGCAGTGCGTTAAGTGTGCAAGACAGAGACCTTATTTCCCACCTTTCCAGTGATCAGTTTTAAGTCTTTTGTAAACCGTAATTTACCTGCTCTTGTGCTTTCGCGTAGTTGCTTACATTTTGTTAATGTAGGTGTCGCATATTCAGATAGCGAAGTGACTTAATACAGACTTGTTTCATTATAGTGCGTATTAATTTTGATCACTGTTCTTTCGATGATTGAACTGGCGCAATTATACTCCTTTTCACCTGGGAAATCCTGCGAAATTAAAATTTCTATTAAGAAATTAAGCATTTATATTAGCCAAAATATGAGCAATTAACGGTAGTAACAAATATATATTGTACGTTTACATGCGCTTACTACTTTCCAGAGAAGCGAACCCTGTTATGCTTTCATCCTTGATGAGAGTAGTGTAAATATTTCCGGTGAGAGCGTAGTGAACTCGCACTTTTGCAAAGAGAGAGTAGTCTGGCTGGCTTTGGCCTGTTTGATTTATAGCAGCGTTAAGGTTCATAGAAAACAGTCTCTTGCGTGCTTAACTGACTTAATTTAGTAATACATTAGTTTACAATCACTTCGTATAAAGATAACAGAATTTTATCATTTAAGTAACGTAAAGCACAGAGTAACTATATAGCTCAGGATCTGAAGAGTAGATATATAGTATAACCAATGGGCAAAGCCGTGTGATGACTCGAAAAATTGTCCGAAAATAAAAGCCACATGGACGTTCGTTGATTGGTGGCAAATAAATGTCCTTGAAGTTCAGTAAAATGGCTATTGAAGTTTCATACTGTTTCGGGAACATCGCGTTCAATGCTGACAAACGTTACATTTCTGTACTTGAGAGCTAGAAGCGCTTAAGTCACAAATCATTTTCCAGAAAACAGGAAAAACGACTCCCTTTCATATATAAACTAAACGGACAAACTACATAATAAACTTATTTACATATGTTTACAATAAGAATCGAGTCAACCATTATTTGAGGCCTTCCGAATGCTGTACAAAACTGCATTTTCCACGTTTTGGCCAAAATTGAACTTAGGCGTTTCTAGCTCTCAGGTAGAGATTTATTCTTACAAAATCAGGCCGGGTAACCGTGCGGTCTGAGGCGTTAGGCCAACTGCTCGAAAGTCCCTGGTTCGAGTCCCGGCATGAGTGTGGATTTTAACAGTCTGTAAATGGGCGAATCGTGACGGACCGAAGTCAAAAAATTACTGGACTGGCCCATATGAAATAAAGTTTACCAAAGTTTTTATTCTCACACAACTTTATTTGGGATGTTATGTAAACGTATGACTGCCGGACTCGTAGTAGCTCGTTATCATGGCAGCAAAGGGTGTTTGACGCAAGATTTAAACGGTCCTTCGGAGTGACTTCGTGGTAATGTTTAACTTATTTATTAGCAGATGCTGAATTATAAATTCCAAGCTGATCATATTATTTTCTCCTGAAATCACAAAACGAATTCTTCGATGATTTTAGGAGTGAATTCAATCATTCTTCCTCTTCTCTTGTCTACATTCAGTAAATAATGTTTTAGTAGTGGGTAATAAAAGATGGAAGAGTTTATAATAGTTCATAACATCGCATCCTAAGTTTTGATTTATTCTTTAGCCTTTCTGTTTTATTGCGGGAAATAGGTGCCAAATTTAGTTTTTTGACTTTACTCATTATAATAGGTTATGGTATTTTACAATGATACTAAAATGTGTGAATGTATTCTCGAATATTCGTGTCGAAAAGTACTTCCAAATGTTAGGTAGTTTTAATTATCCTTCGCAATTTTGATATTTTGTTAGTTATCTCATCCTTTTTTAATGTTAGTTATCAGATATTTATTGAAATTATCCACACTATTATTTGTATTTTGATGAATTTTCTCTCTTTCCTTCATAGGCTGACGTCGTCAAGAGTTATAAATTGAATAGTTTGCAGTTTACGCGCATATTTGGAGGACCTCTACCAGTGTTTGCGCAGTCAAATAAGGTTAAGACAGTTCAAAAGCCGAATTCGATAAAATCTGATTCGAAATCCAAAAGTAAGCTTAGAGAGATCAGGAAATCTCCTACTAAACACGAAAAACATGAGAAGCCAAACAAACATGTGGACAAGACATCCAAAGTGGCCGACAAAACACCTAAACAAAATAAACCGCAAGCGTCACCGGCTAAAGTTGCGAAACCACCTGGGAAACCACCTAAAACTCCAGATAAGGAGAAACATCCTCCGAAATCTCCAGCGCGACCTAAATCACAAAGTAAGGACTCGCCCAAGAGGGAGAAAGGGGATGAACAGAAGGTGAAGAAACATCCAAAGAAATTGATACAGAAAAAGCTTACCGATTTGGGTAAGGTCACAACGAAGAAAGCAGGTAGACCTAAAAAGTTGGATCAGGTGAAAGAAGGCGTGAAAAACAAAAACAGTATCAAGAAGGATAAAATAAGCAAAGAGAAGAAAGAAAAGGATAAGAAGATACTCAGCAATTTGTCACCAGAAGAAATAGAGAAGGAAATGAAGAGGTATGCTCTTTTATCTATCTAGTACTTTTATAGTTTTCAAATTATGTAATCGGGTCTTCTAGAGACGTCGCTACACAGTATTGTACTCTCCGCTTCTTTAGGTGATAAGTGCAACATTGTTAAAGCAATCCACGTGAAACCAACAAATCAGAACGTAATTGTTCGACTGTTCTATTGTTTGTCAATATCAGGTTGTTCGGAAATACTTCACACTACTAGGGATTTTTGGAATGGAGTAAACATGCTGCTTCATTAAGACTGGTCTCCATCTGCAATCTCCGCCAATGACTCACAAGATCCTCAATCCCGTCGCTGAAGAAACACGGCTCTCGTGAGGTAGTAACATCCCGGAGGGCACTGTCCCTGTTTTTGAACGCCCAGGCTTTCAGCGTGTGACTTAGATGGATAAACATATGATTGTCTTCTGAGTCCGGGGAATACCTCAGGTAACTCAGCCTCAGCTTTTTTTTTTTTATATTTATTTATTTATTTATTTATATATATATAAATATAAAGGCGCGTGGGGTTGTCTGCTAAGAGCAGAGGACCTTCCTATTAACCAACGACGGCTGCTTTTTACACAACTGCCGGTGCATATCGTCTTTTTTACACAACGTGACAACGGTAATAGTTTCACCAGAAGGAATGAACTTGTACCTCCACCACACGATCAATTAAACCATTTGTGGCGTCAACTGGAAAGCGTTTGAGGGTTTCACCAACGTTCAACTACTGCTTACGATTATCATACAGTGATCACTTCTCATCATTCGTCTCAATACGATTTAATAGAGGCACATCGTGATGACGAACCCAACAGATTATTGCTGATGTCCATCCACTGTTTATGTAATGCTTTATCAGTTCATGCAGTATCCAGTTGTCCACTTTTTTCTTCAGTTTTCCTGTTTGCTGTAGTTGGTCTGAAATGATTTAACTGTCGGGCAAGTTCTTTGACGGTGGGGCGTGGACTTGACACCACACTTGCTTGTAAAACGTCGTTTATCCACCCTTGATTTGGGCCCTCGACATCGGAGACGCTGGTCTCGGCACGAAATATTTCAAATCAGAACTGTCCGTTCTGATGTTTGTCTGGGCCCGTGCCCTCACATTACAACACGTTTTTGTTGCCGTATGTTCCAGTTTGAACTCTTTCACCAAAATTACCTGTAAATTGAATTGTATTGTATTTATGGCTTTTAGGCATCTAAGGCTGAAGCCGGGATAGGGGAGAGGAAAGGATGCGGGAAGGTGTCGGCCAGGGCCTAAGTTGAAGGTACCATCCCGGCATTTGTCTGATGTGACAGGAAAAACCACGGGCAGGATGGTCGGCCGCTAGGATTGAACCCACGACCGCCCGAATGCTAAGCAACTACCATTGAGCCACGGCCACTCGGTAATTACCTGTAAATCACACTGTTCAACATGTACAGAGCACTGTAACAGGTCCTATGGCATGAAGACTGGTTGTTGCTGTGACCTTCAACAGATATCCCGGTCCCGTACAATAGGAGGAAAGGAGGTTTGTATATTTCGGCCATTTATTTCCGAACAACCTGGTATTTTGATCATAGTATCATTACTGAATAGACCGATACTATTTTTATTTGCTTCCATTTTTAATTGAACTTTTTTTTTTTATACCTGTCATCACATGCAAAAGTTTGCTTTCACAAGGGCTAACAAAAATGGCTGTAATGGTTAAATACTTGAAGTATGTGGATAAATCTTTTTTCTGAAAGTAGATATTCGAACTTTTAGAAAACATATTTAAGTGGTCTGTTGCTTTACATATAATTGAAGTAAAATTGGCTTAAGTTCAGTTGACGCGGTTGTGATAAATCGCTATTTTTAGTTAGTTACCCGTAACACAGAATACACGGACTGGTACCATGGAAGGTGTATCTTTCTATACATTTTCTGAAAAGGGTTTTGTGATTGAAGTAGTGTACCATGGGTATTAACTCCCCAGATTCAACCTCTGAAATACTGGAAGAAAGAAAACTGGATAAACTTACTGTAATTGCAGCGCTGTAAGTACTAGCCCGAATTGAAGAGTGTCTAGCGTAGCCACCGTGGCTGAGAGGCTTAAGGCACGTGGTTCTTGCACTCCAATGTGCACGAGTTCGAATCCAGGAACTGCCAGAAATTTTAGCTTTTATCTCCACGTCGGAACGTTTACTTTTTTTGTTCTCTACGAATTGGCAAATAGTGTTCACATTCAAGATAACACAAATTATAAAATAGGTAAAGTTATCACCTGTGCGATACGCACGCGCCGTGAACGGCGCATGGGGGATGTGGAGGTAGCTCTCCACGTTTTCTTGACCTACGGTACGAAGTGAGGTGGGATGGTCAGCCCCACGCTCGACCGCCTTTACCTTACCAAGGTGCCCAGGAGTACCAAGAACCTTTTGGTACTCAGTTTGATAGGAGGCTGAGTGGACCTCAGAGCGCCAGGCATGAAAACCTGTGAGATAAGCTTCCAGTGTCCTGACGGGATTTGAACCCCAGCCGCCCGATTCGTAGTCAGACGCGCTACCGCCTGCGCTACGGCGACTTCTAACACAAATTATAGTGGCCTTAATATGCGAATGTTGGAATTCCGGAATACAATGTGTTTTGAATTTTGGAATTTATTTCCTACTTCCGAAAACGTACTTTACAAGAAACTGTTAATGCCATCTTTAGATGCTCGTTTTGGCAGTTCGTATATGAGTTAGGGGTCTTCCTTCATACTAGTTTAATTATAATTACGACGTCTTATAGTTCGACTTCGTTACCTTGTAACATTGCTTGATATGCGTTGGTCGCTATATGAGTTAGTTCCCTATATAAGTTAATCGCATTATGAGTTTTTTAGGCAGATTTCGAAGAAAATATACCTATTGAGATCGGTACGATATGAAAGTGTATATTTATATATATATTATTAACACGCTAGCGGACATAATTTTGAAGATATTGGAACCAAATTTTTATATGTTGTTTCTAGGCTTAATAGCTCGGTTAAGTTCGTTAATGAGCAAAATCGGTCGCCATCTTGGATCCAAAATGGCCGCCGAACCCATTGTTGTATAGAATACACAGCCTAAACCGCTGGGGCTATTGAAATCAAATTTGGCATAAAGGTACAACATCACTTTTTGATTATGAAAATGTTACCTAATGAGTTCAAAGACGCCATCTTGGATCCAAAATGGCGGACCTAAAAATCCATTTTCCACACCGTTTGAGCTAGAGATACGAAATTTGGCATAAAGGTGCATTATGTCGAGTAGCTTAGGGAAATATCACAACATTTGGGAAAAGTCACCATCTTGGATCCAAAATGACCGCCCAAAATCCCATTTTGCACACCGTTTGAGCTGGATAAATGAAATTTTACCTGAAGTTGTACTATCACAAGTAGGTCACGACAAAATAAGAAAACTTTCAAAAAGTCGTCAACTTGGATCCAAAATGGCCGCCCCAAAAACCCAATTTCCAAATCATTGAAGGTAGAGAAACGAAATTTTCAATGAAGGTGTATGACCAAGAGTAGGTTACAATAAATGGGGCAAATCTTCCCTTTGGGGGTGCAGCCAACCGTGGGAGGGTGAAGATGTACTCCGTGGTGGTGTAGTGCTGCAGGGAGATTTTGGTTAAGATAAAGGAGGCGCATCCTCTCAAAAGCACTGAAGTTGGGGGGCGAGCCCCGGCTCCCAGCGAAACTTCGAAATCTACCTCAGCCTGTAGGCCTACCGAAAGGGATTTTTTTTTAATTAGACGCTTTCTTTCACTAACCCTTAAATTGGCAAGAATTCAATGTTTACTTATATTCGATAGTTAACGGCCCAGGTATTTGATGCGCCTTTTAAGTTATCTACCAGTCCCAGGTGGTGGTTGTAATGTTTTGGGTAACGACTTCCCCCTTGAACTGAAGATGTAGAAGCACAATTAGATATAGAAAATTTTATTTACAAAGAGACAACAAATTAATAATATAACAACACTCTGCGTCCTACTTTACTCCCGATCACGCGATTTGCATTTTTAATATACTTTGAAGCTATGAACAGATCTTGCTATGGGTTTAACAATATTTAGATTCCCCTACGTTTTGTCATCTCGTGACAATTAGACCTCTGCTTTGCTGTCATTTCTCGTTGCCATGACATCTCGGTATGCTTGACAGCTGCTCTGGCGAGGTCGCCCACTGCAGTTAGTTACGCTTGTTCACTCTCCCTCTTTCTCATCATGACTTTCTTCGAAACTAAGACGATGTGGTGGCAATGTACAACAAATAACTAATTTTGGCCTATCTCAAATATTTCCTTAGAAGAACATAACTGAATTCCCTCCACGCACTTGAGGAGAATTCCTTATAATTGCATCAACATTAAGTACCGTTTAGTACAACTTCCGTGATCACTGGCACTCGCCATCCAGTCTCGCGATCCGGGAATGCTTCTCACTTTTACCATTTATAAATACAGCAGTGTAATCTCAGAGGGCCTCACTCCCCTCGATTAATACCGCCAGATTCAAACATACATTTCTTTACCATTGCCCACCCATATCCGTGGCTACTACATTTATCCTTTGGAGCATTGGAGAGTGAATTTGCTTAATTGGAATAAAAGCTGATCGAACGCACGAAACAGCTATCCACGAGCATGATCCAACGGTCTCGTCTCTCTAAACATTAGGGACTGATTTTGTTGCGGACATGCCACGATTAATTTCCGTCTCCCAGTTAGATCAATTGATAGATAGTCTCGTCTCTCGAAGGGCGTGAGACGATACCCAATTAACCCATACAGAGCCAGAGAAATTAAGGGGGGGGGGGGGGGTGACGAGTATATAGTAGGCTACATACTTAAATTAATCTTGGCCTACAACGTTCAAAGAAAGTAGCAGTTCGGTTTGTTTGGCATCCTTTAACCAAATACTGCATCTTGCTTGCTTCTTATCCGACTAGCTTGCGAAAAATCTTACTGAATGAAATTAACTGACACAGAATTTCAACGCTGCTGCAGCTTTTAGCATTGGAACCTATCCGAGGCCCTTCAAAGCGCTCTTCTCAAACAACTACATAACGGAGCTTCAGTGTCAGTGACTTGCAGACAATAAAGAGCTCATCCACCCGCCTAGCGGTTTCTTACATAGTAGCAGATTCCTTTATGTCCACCGTGCCATAGAAGGAAAGAAAGAAAATTCGAAATGGGAAGCGTTGTCTTCCACTTGTTCCTTGAACCCTTGTTCTTTCTTGGCGGCAAGATTTCCGCGCATGACTTTCTAAGCTAATACATAAAGAAATATGAAATAACGAATACTTTCCAAATTACATATCATTCTAATACTACCAAATCTTATATTCACATAGCGCTTGCATTAATACAAACACATATTATCTTCGCTTTCCCACACACATCAAACATCATTTATTTAATTTGCATATCAAACTTGAAGCAAATAATTATATTAAAGTAATCGATTTTTTTTTTCTTTATGCAAATAGCGTAGTAAGTGTCTGTTTGGCTCGGTTCATAATGCGAATGTTGGAATTCCGGAATGCAGTGTGTTGCGAGTTTTGAAATTTATTTCCTACTTCCGAAAACGTACTTTACGAGAAACTGTTGGTGCCATCTTTAGATGCTCATTTCGGCAGTTCGTAACACTATTCTTACTGATGATGATCCGTAATTGTATTGGATCTTGCACGTTGTCTTTATTCCCTTTTCTGGTATTAGAAAATTTGGATTCGGTAATTAACGGCAACATAATTTGTATTACTTTAAATGTGAACACTATTTACCATTTCGTAGAGAACAAGAAATGAACGTTCCAACGTGACTGGGGAGAAAGCTAAAAGGACTGGCAGTTCCTGGATTCGAGCTCGTGCACATGGGAATTGAAAGAAGAGCCACTTGCCTTTAAACTTTCCACGCCGAACGGTTCAAGGGCTGAGCCAGCACTTTAAACCTCAGTAGCTCACCTCCTAATTAACCTAGAGAGATGATTAGGTGCCAATCTCTTCAGGAAGAATAAAGCTTTCCAACGATGTTCATTTCATCCATATATAGGGTCCCGCGGCGGAGGGACAGGGGACAAAGTTGGGTGTTTTTAGTTATCGGCCTCCCAAAGGAGCTACAAGCATAAGTTGATAAATAAATATACTAACTAGTGATACCCTGTATATGACCATTGGGCTTACGAGGGATGAGTAGTGGGAGAGGGTATTGAATTTACCCTTTTTTTCAGTGTATATTTTCTTAAAAGAAAAAAACATATATTTGAACTTTGTGGGACGCTGGCAACACTGTTATTTGTCATACGACGAAAAGAATATTGTCACATGTACGCCAGACATTGGGAACAATCATATAAAAAAATGAAGAGCGAATGTACAATAGCAAGAAAGATAAGAACTCGGAACGTGATACCTACAAGAATCACCCTGTATATATTTTTCGATGTACTTTGGTCTACCCTGACGTTGGCTGCCCTAGCGACGCCCCTAGTTGTCACAGAGACATGAACGATACCTCATTGGAAAGCTTATGGAACACAGATTCCAACGAGGTAACTTTTGTGACCCCCGTGCGTACGGCAAGTAACAGTGTTGCCAGCCTCCCACAAAGGGCTTTTTTTTTTTTTTTTTTATTTACGGGTTGGTTACAGGGGGGCACAAACGTTATTTCGTTGGAATCTGTGTCCCGTAAGCTTTCCAACGAGGTATCGTTCATGTCCCTGCGACAATTAGAAGGGGTACTAGGGCCGCCAACGTGAAGGTTACGATTTTCTTGAAATCCCTATTCGGCGCTAAAGGTTAACCTTTCGGTCACAGGGTGTACGCTAGATACTCTTTAATTCAGGCTAGTTCTTGCAGCGCTGCAGTTATAGTGTGTTATCCAGCTTTATTCCAGCAATCCACAGAGGTTGAATTTGCGGAGTGAATATTCATGGTACACGACTTCATTCACGAAGTCCTTCCAGAAAATATGTATGGAAAGATACTCCTTCCATGATGCCAGTCTGTGTTCTCCGAGCCAGAAAAGGACTGATTCTTTTCCTCAAGTAACCATAGCAGAATGACTAAGCTTAGTAGGGAAAAGTTTAACAGTTTCAACCCCTTTATAATCTGAGGTCAAGTATCCGGGAAGAACTACTTGACTTTTATTACTATTATTTCTCCATTTAGTATTGTATCAGTGGTTACCTGCAGAAATTGGCGCATATAATCAGAAATACTATCAATTAACATCGTCTGTTCGCAACTATATTGACGGCTCCGTGCACGTTTTCGTTAGTAGTAGTAAGTGTGTTGCTATGTTTAACATGTTAGTGATGTGTACCAGTTTTGTTTTAAAACTTTGGAAGGAGTGGTAGCTAATTGCCTATCAATGGTAAGAAGTCAGTCTACCTATTGAAGGGGTTGATTATCATAGGCATTAGTAAATGGACCTGGAATATAATTTTACTTAGAAATGGAATGATTATCTATAGATAATCATTCCATTTCTATAGATATATTTGATACGTTATTCTTGAGCCTTTGCTTACCAAGAAGTTAACACTTCTGCATTTTGCGTTGGACGTCCGGGTTTCGTCTCGGTGGGAGCTCCCAGTTTCGGTGTTACCAGCTTCGTTGCGTCAACCTGATTAGTAAATAACAAACTGCGGTGTCTTGAGTCGCATAATGCGGTAAAGAAGGTTTCCTTGCGCTGACCACCTCATGTGTCAGGCCAGGGCCCTGTCTAGGTTGTCAGACCAAAGGATTCAGTTTAAAATGTTTATCTCAAGAGAGAATGTGGGAAGTCAATTTACATGGGGTTTACAGCATGTGTTCATTGTTTCCACACAAGAATAATATACAAAAGAACGGTCTTGAGTGATGTGTTTCTGGTAAAATTCTGGTAAAGTTCCATATATTATGAAATTTTCATGATCTCATCATGGTCATATCTTACAATTGATATGCATTTGGCCGCCATTCCTTCAAATGTTTCAAAACGAAACTGGTGCACATTGCTAAAATAACAATACACACAATACAAGTGGAAACATACCTGGTACTGTCAATCTCGGACGGACACTACGACCGACCTTTGGGTTGGTATTGGGGAAACGAAGGTTAGAAACTTGCCTTTCTGACAGGTTTTCCTAGTGTCATCAGGCAAATGTTGAGTTGGTACCTAGGAATAAGCCCTGGACACTGTTTTCCCACTCTTTGTATCCGGAAGAGATGTCATCCTTGAGTTTCGTGACGGACTTAGGCCTTATTTGCCAGTTAACCCTTAAAAATTTAAATAAAAAGTAGGTGAAAGCAAAACAGGTCAAACAAAAACCGTAGATCGACTTAGCAGGGTGTTTACAGGTAATGTAAGTCGGAAAAAAATAATGGAACTGAGTCATTGGTTATGAAAATGGAGTTTCAGGTTATGAATTCAGTTAGGTAAACCTTGTAATTTGTTGCTATTTTTAATGGTACATTTGCTATTTTCCCAAATGCGCAGAAAAATGTTTTCATACGTTTGAAACATATGCTTGATATTACGAACTTTTAATGTTAGAGGGTTACCCAGGGGACTTCATATCTTGAGAGTTCGGATCTAGCAATCCCGGGTTCTCTAACTGGTCCCAACAGTTCTTATTGCTGCATGTAAAAGTAATGAATCTGGCTTCTGTGAGTTCTGTAGACACCCTGTTTAGTTGAACGAGGGGGAAAATAATAGTCATTGATGTGTAGCCTAAGTTTTATTTATGTTCCTGGAGATAGTATTAAAATGTTAATAAGGAAAAACGCTCTTTCTTTTTTCTGTTTGTGTCTGTGTCCTCAACATGTACTTTCTTCGGGCTAATTTTATATATACAAAGTTCGTTTATGTGTGTATAAAAGTCTTGATTCGTACGAACCCTTCCCCCTGCAACCCCCAACCGGCGCCCATATACGCAAGAGACCCAGATGTATGACCTGGGCCCTATTTCATGAAAGGTCACTTTTCACTGCAGAATAAATGTAAAGCGTTTCAAAAACGTGTTTCATAAAAATGTTTTCCGCGCTTCACTTTTAAAAGTTTTCATGAAAGACATTTATTCTGCACTCTTTAAATTTATACAAAGTGGAGAATGGAGACCGTTTATGAAATAGGACCCTGCTCAATCCTGATCTCTTCTACGATCACTACTGGTGATAGCCACTACACCTTAAATCTCAAGGGTATAATGCTACACCTATAACGTAATTTATCGGTATTACTTTAATCCCAACCTGCTTATTCTGTGATGCCTTTTATGTGGAGAGAGCAGGCGACTTCTGCTTCCGTGTTACTGTAATTCATATTGTGTCTTCTACGACCAGCACCTCAACATGCTGCGTCTGGGAAGTTGTCTTTCTTAAGGGCTTGAGATTGAAACTGAAACCCGGCATAAAACTACCCTCAACCCCTTTTCAACATCATGTTTCCTTACTCCGGCCCCAACCCATTTTCTTCAAGTTGTTTCTCCAATCTCAGTGCCCTATATCTTTTCATTCCTATTTTACTCGAATTTTGTCTTCTTTTCTGATTGACTCGAATCGGACCCTTTTTCAACACAAAAGCGCCTACCATTTAAGAAACGTTTCCTAACAAGTTGGGCGAGCGCTACGCCTTTGTCTATTGTCTTCGATGCAGATGTTCGTAATTTTGGATTCCATAGCAGCTATTCAAACATGTGACTTTCGTGTATTTTATCTTCGTTGAACTTCTGAAGATGAGGAAATATCTGTGAGTATTCCTCGTGAATACCCTCAGGAAGAAACGTAGGTTACTGTTATTTGCATGATCAGGACATACAGACAGGTGTACGACTAAGAGATAGCAACGTTTTTCCAAAGACATGGTCATATCAAAGAAAAAGGTGAAGATAGAAAGGATGATGACGAGTGGTTAAGTTTTTATATATTTAAAATGGAAAATGTTACATGTTGTAGTAAATTTTAAATTATGTTACTAACTATCGTGGTGCCCGAGCGGTCTGCGGCGGTAGGCCATCGGCTCGAAGGTCCCGGCTTGGGTGTGGATTTTAACAGCTAAATGCGAATCGTGACGGGCCGAGGTCCAAAGTTTCTAGACTAGCCCATATAAAAATAAAGTTTACCAAAGTTTTTAGTAAGTATCGTTTTCTATGTTGAAGGATAATGGAGCAGCGGGCGAAAGAGCTGGAAGAAAAGAAACAGAAAGCCCTTGAAGAGAAGAAGAAACGAATGGAGGAGAGGGCCAAAGAGAGAGAGAAGAAAAAGGAAGAGAAGAAACGGCAAGTATTACTTTGGAAAGAGTGGAGCAAGGCACGGGAAGATTTGGAATGTGATGATCTGAAGGTAAGGTTATAACGTAAAATAGTTTTTATTAGAGATTGTTTTAATTTTGGCTGTAAGACGTGTAAGAGGCAGAATGCGTTTTATACGGGATGCGAATATCATCAACATGCACCCAATAAGTGCTGAAGTATATAAAGTCTGCAGTGACAACAGTTTCATTCTACTTGGAAGAAACAAAACTATTTATAGTCACTAAATTTTAATGTGCTTTAGTTATTATTATTACAGGGTGGTCACTCAGCCGGGAAAAGTCAGGAAATTTTGTAAAGATTCTGGAAATTTTGTAAAAGTACTAAAGTTGTATCGGGCTATGAAATTTCGTTGACCATTCCACCCAAGAAAATATTTGGGTGCGCGTCCCCCAATCTCCTCGGCTCTGAGACTGTCCTCGCCAAAAATGTCCACAACAAAAGTAATTATGAACATGAACTGGCATCACTGTAATATAATGTTTCGGTACCGTCTTCGTTTTACAGTGTGTTATACGTAAATGCGATTAAGTAGGGTTATTATTTTATTTTCCCTCGGGAGAACAAAAATGCTAAAAATGCAACAAAAGCAGAGATTATGTGGTGTATGCACGCTGTTATGTCCCGTTCTTCATTTCGGAATGCTGCTGCGAGTGTCTTTATTTAAGACTATGTTCCCGGACAGCGATATTGCTAAGAAAATACAATTTCAACGCACCAAAGTAGCATACACAATACACAATATTCCATGGAATGGATCCTAATGTTAGCAGAAAACACGTAAATGTTTTGAGTAATTGTGATCAGTTAGTTGTAGGTTTCGATAAAAGCTTAAACAAAATATCTCAGAAACAGGTGGGGTTTCTTCTACTTACATCAACTTTCCTTGGCCACACCCGTGCTTGAGATCTGATACTTGTATTTCAACATGCGTTGTCTGGTATAAATCTGCGAAAATTCATCCAGATGTCGGTGGATGGTCCAAATGTTAACATAAAATTTGTAAAAGATTTAGCAGATGAAAGGAGGAGGGTTCCCTGTGATTCTGTGTTTTTAGATTTGGGTAGCTGCTGACTCCACACTCTTCATTGTTCTTTCAAAGCAGCAATCAAAGTGACTGGTTGGAAGGTCGTTGAATTTTTGCGAGCTATATACAGTCTTTTCAAAGATGTTCCTGGTAGAAGAACTGATTACATTAATTACACAGAATGCACGGTATTTATTCAATTAGATGGATTGATAAAACTAATGGCTAGGGCAGCGGAAATCTTAACTAAACTTAGTCACATGTGTAAATTGTGCTATTCGTGACAAGAAATATCCTAAAGCTGCAAGCTTTGAACTAGTGTCAGAATGTGTAAAAGACAAGTTATTCATTGTGAAATAAGCTTGTTCCACTCTTTTGGAGCCTCAATCGAACCTTTTCTTTGAGAGTTTCAAACGGATGCCCCTCTTGCCCTGTTTCTATATGGAAAACTGTCATCCCTTCCTTTTTGTAAAAGATGATGCATGGCAAAAATCACTAATTAAAGGATTTAGTTTCAAAATGTCCCTTGTCCAAGAGCCATAAATGTTGGGAAATCAAGAAAAACACTTCTAGTACACTTTATTTTACATTCGTTCTGCATTCATTAAACCTTGCTATTATGTTCGGAAATAATGAAATTAACTAAATCACACCAATATCTTAATTTTACATTTTTGGGGACAAGGGACGTTTTGAAAATAAGCCCGACAAAAGTAGATTTAGGTTATTTAACTAGAGATGCCGTGAAAATAGTAAAGAAAGCTACCTAGCTAGAGATTTTGGTGTTGCGCTCGGCGTGTCGGCGAGCATTGCAGAAATTTGTACAAGAAATGATGGAAAAAGATCTCTGAATTATCAACTTACGAAAGCCATCTCTTGCCTTCGCCCTTCTGTAGTGTTAAACCCAACCCTTGCATTTAAAGGAATGTCTGCCTGTCTTCAAATCCTTACTGAGCATAAATGGATGTCAGGAGCGTTAGCAGATAAAGCTGACAGAGACTATAAACGTATATGTGTGCTCCCAGTGTCGTAGATAATGAAAATGAGGAAAGCCTCGTGGCTCTGAGGCAAGTGTTCGATGCTGTTACAGCTTTTGGAGGAATAGATTCTATCGAAATTAATAAGAAAACATGATTCACGTTGCAAGAAATGCTCACACAAGGTACATCGAGTGTATGGAGAAACGTGGTCGAGAAGATCAAGAAAAGAAAATGGCTGAAAAGGGCAGGAAACGCGCTGCAAAAGAAGTTAAAGAATTGGAAGAAAAGAAGTTGGTTGATGGCAGAAGCAAAAAAAGAAGTTGCTCTAATTACTGAACAAATAAATGTCCTGAAGAAATTAAATTTTTGCTTCCCCTTTTATTAGAAGAATAATTTTGTGTGTGTTTTGAATTGCAATGCGTGTGTTTAGTGAAAATTAATATTATATTATAGTTAGAGAATCACTGCTGCAAAGTGAATTTATGAAGGAATACAAATATAGTGTATTTGGAATATAAATTGTCTAATTTCCGACAGGGTGATGTATATATACTCACATGACCTAACTGTAACAATGTGACCCTCTTCAGATTGACGAACATTAAAATGAGCTATTTGATGTACATTAATACTGTCACTGAAGAACAAGATATTTACACCTCAGATACGTATGAGTTTAGCAGAATGTGTTTCACAAAGTACAATATATTTTATCCGTATTAAATGATGTGTATCGATCCAATAGGTGTGCTGGTGGCTGCAAATTTACAACTTTCTGGACTGGAAATTTAGTAATATATGTCTGGAAAACCGGGAACTCAGGAAATTTTAAAATCCTTGTATTATTGGCCACCCTGTATTAGTTTGTTTTATTTTTAAAGATAGCAAGAATACTTTTGGACCTTCTCTCGTAGCAAACTAAATGCATGCATTTGTTAAAGAAAACAGTTGTATAAATGAATATTTGAGAGTTACGTAGAAGACGTACGTATTATAGAAGACTATGAGTTCGTTTAATTTTAACCCATTTGCATTTGCATTTTTTTTTATTCATTATCATTTTTGCATGAATTTTCCCAAAATATATTCATAAGTAGTGATATCTGTTTTCTGTGATGCGGTAACGTACACACATATGTTCATTTCTCCTTAGATATATTTTGTATTATTTTCAGTTTAAATATTACTATATTATACTATATGCTACAATAATAAAATAATCTTTTTCCAAATAAGCTGGATAATGCAACTATAAAATCTTGTTTTTGAAGTTTTTTTTTTTTTTTTTTCATTTATTTATGTTTCTCCTTTTTGTTAAGGTATCTGTTTTCTGTGTTGTTCTAGGACGGAACACAGAAGTCAGTATTTTCCTTTTATATTCAGACAAACTCTTATCATTTATGGTAGCCGTGATTTCTGGCTCAATGCCACAAACTCCGCCGACTGATCCGTTGCTTTCATTCCGCAGGCGCTCTCTTCAATGTTCGTTACTACATTAGCGTCCCGGTGGTAGTGACTCAGGGTTTTTAACTTGAATTCGTGTATTGAGTAGATTTAGACTCGGAACAGTGGAGCAATTTGCCGAGAAGATTGTTGTCAGTAAAATCAATTGAAGTTTAACATATCAAGCAGAAGAGAGAGATTATGCTAACTGGTGTTCTGCTTGAAGACAGAGTTATAATCCGAAGGTTTGTAGGCGAGATGAACCTATTGTGGTTGCAGTGTTTTCTTCCATCGGATGACGGGACCTTTTCATGTTGTTTCCACTGTGAATCGAACCCTGGAGCCCCACCCCCCTCATTACAAGACGAGGAGCGAAACCACTCTTCCAACGGGGGCTAGCAAGTGTGTGTGTCACTAGGTAATATATAAAGAAATGCATATGTATGTAGATTTAATTCCAAATAATCAATGCTTTTATCTCGTCCGTACGTTTTTAATGAGATCAAAATGTAAGCCATAACGAGTAGAATGACGTTTTTGAAGTGTTAAGATATAGAATTTTTGTGTGGACCTTAATCATATTTTCTTATGTTTCGTAGGATCTTCCTCATCCAGCGGCAATTCAGTGTCGCATTCCGAATCATATATTTGGAGATTTTGTGATGGTTTTGGAATTTCTTCATGTATTCCGTGACGTTCTGGGAGCCAAAGATTTCTTTCCTGGCGGAGTCAACTTCGATACCCTTGAAAGAGCTTTAGTGGAGAAAGAAGTTGCAGGTAATAGAGTGGTTCTTTAGCTAATTTACAATTCAGTAAGTACATATTGTGACAAAAATATGTAAAAATTTGAATTATTGAATAGGCAGATGATTAATAATTGAATCAAAACCTAAAGTAAATTTCAAAGTACATGTGATGCGGTGTTGAGTTTGCGTCGGAATGAGGGTCTGTGAAATCTTCAGAATACAAGAATGAACTTCGTTTCACTTTTTGCTCACTAACCGAGCCGCCGTAGCTCAGTGGTAGAGGGTTGGCGTAGTATTCGGGAGGTCGTGGGTTCGATCCCAGCGACCAACCATCCTGACTGAGGTTCTTCCTGTTACACCAGGCAAATGCCGGAATTGCATCTTCAGCGTAGGCCCTGGCCGACACCTTCCCGAATTCTTTTCCCTTCGCTATCCCTGCCAGAGCCTTAGATGCCTAATAAAATTCAAAATTTTGCTCACTAAATTTCCTGTGAAGTGGGGAAATGTGTAATATGCACTGCCTACGATGCAGATATAAGAAAATAATGTAGTTTCCTTTTAATGTATTTGAATGTTCTAAGTGGCTTATTGTTCCCAATTAACTTTTAAATGAACCAGTAGTAATTATTGTAATGATAAATAGTTTCATGATCAACGTGCCATATTTCCATAAACAGTAGTGAAGCCCTGATACCCTCTTTCAGCAGTTAGCGAGTGGTATAAGGATCTTAAGTGGTGGTGGAGCTGAAAAATAGTGTGCTGCTTGTTTTCTTCCTAGTTTTGTTTGTCTCTTTCCCATATAGTCTAAATTTGCGTCAGACACTCAAGGTTCCGATTCATTTGGTAACAAATTTATTCATCAAAAAGACAGTGAGTGCTAAACTATGTTGCTGAATATGAAAATAATGTGATCCATCGTCGCACCTCTTACTGAGAGTTTAGTCTGATAATGCTACAGTTAATATTCTGTGTGATAGAAATAAAAAATGAGATTTCTTGTTCATGCAAAAGTCGTAGCAACGGTATTCAAAATCGCTTCTAGTTGCACTTACATGGAATATTTGTATCGGTAAAATTAAATCAGTGCAATTAAATTTCTGGAGAAAGACCAGTGGGCTCCTGATTTCGGTAATAGGCTTTGGCCCACGGTTTAGTATCAGATCGAGGATGTGGCATGGCTGTGTTTCTGGGTTTAAACTAAACAGACTGTTGCATCGGGACAGTATAAAGGTACTGCTGGGCTGTAGATAGAAAATTTTACTTACTGTAGTCCTGTTGAATAACTGAAACGATTACTTTCAGAAAGTACTTTTTGCCTTCAACCAGAAGCTTTGTTAGCGCAAACGACTACTGTAATTTTTTTTTTTTTTGTTAAGTGTACATGTACATGGAACTAAATAAGGTGTGACCATAGTACAGTATGTGGAAAGAAAGACACTTAGTGAAACTATAACCGCATTTGAAACTAGAACAACTGTTTTACAACCATGAGAAAAGAGTAGACGTTATAGTTCCAAATAGGATGAAGTTGCATTCAACATGAATTTTGTTCCTTTCTTTCCATATACGTACACTCTGTTCACACTTTATTTGAATTTCCAGTTACACGTATACATACGAAAAACACTTTTTAACACAATAAATAGTCTGGCGAAGCTTCTGGTTGAAAGCAAACCGCAAAGGAGTTGTTTCCATTATTCAAGAGGACCATAGTAAATAATTTTGAAAGATACAGTAAGACCTCGCGTATCCGGGTAAATGGATGTCCAGGGGTGCACGGATACGCGAAAATCACGGATAACAGGTATATTTAATATAAAAATACAGTACTGTGTGTAATGAACGAAACTTACATAAAATAGTGAATGACAACTTACGTACTACACACTGAATATGATACTAGTACAGTACAGTTTATTTTCTACATATGGAATTACGCTCTAAAATAGTCTGTTATTTTTTGTTTCTTTAAGTCGGCAGCTATTTTTCTAACATACGTACGAATTTTGCGCAAATGTACCATGTCCTGAAAATCGCAGTCTTGTTTAAAAAATGAAATCAACGTCTCGATGGTATTTAAAGCTGACGTACGAGTAACCCTATTTGAGGTTATCGGAATGATTGGACCATCGTCGCTATCATCATCTTGAGTAGTAGGGTTGGTAACCAGGTCGATAATTTCTTGATCTTCCAGTTGTTCGTATTCAGGTAGGTCTTCGTCACATTGTAGCTACTGAGCGAAATCATCACTCCCAGTATTTACGAAATCGGGAATCAATTCGGCAACCTCAAGGTAAGTTTCGGTATCATTGTGCTGTGAAGGTACGTCAGGCTACTCGCCACCCAAAATGTTTGACCATGATCGCACCATATCTGTCCCAAACCTCACTCGCCGCGAAAATTACTTCTTTTATCGTCCATAATTTGAAGTTTGCTTGAAAAGTTAGCCAGCACAGATAATAGAAACACCGGATACGCGAGGTCTTACTGTACGTATTTTTTTTATTAACTGTCTCCTCCTTGCGCAAACGTGTGTATAGATGACAATGTTTACCAATATTATTTTTTAATAATGAATGTGTTCTGTCTTACAGAACTAATTAAAGCAATTTTCAAATATTGGGGTTGTGGGAGCTATGCAAAAGAATACATTTTTTTTATTGAGAAGGATATGTTAGCTGTGAGGAAAACTGGGTGAATATCAGCATTTTGCAGGTATTGAGAGGAATGGAATTCTTTTAAACGAAAAACGAGTGGAGCTTTCGGAGAGTTTATCCGGGACTTTGGGCGGAAAATATAGTGAGAGTCATCATGAGACGGAAACTGGTTACGAAGAATTCGTAGTTGAATCGTAAGCGTTTGGTATATTGAAAATGTTTTCTTCCATCGCAGTAGTGATAATAGGAAAACTCCAAGCTCCAGATTTTAATAATAATGTTAAAACTGACAAGATTGTTTACGGTAAAGTATTACAAGTTGTTTCTTATGGCTAGGGAAACTGACAAAAAGAATTGGTGGTACGGATCGCTGAATCGTTAGTGTTGTGTGCTGAAAAAGAAAATGTATATTGCAGGTAGCTGATAAAAATAGCTCACCGGAAGTATTAGAAATACATGTCCTTTCGTATAGGTTGTGTGCCGCGATATAATGCGAAAACGTTACATGTTACATGTTGTGATTACATGTATAATCGTATCGTACAATCGTATAATGTTACATGTTGTGATTACACAGAAGTCTCTGTTCAAGAAAGTATTCTTGAATTCAGTCCTTGAGGTTTTTGTTTCTTCTTTAATGGAGTTAGAACGCTTCTTTGGTAAATATTTTCAGTATTCTGCTGGATCGGAGGAGTGTGTTGAATTTTTCAATCCATGGTTACACTTGTGTTCAGCAACCCTAAGGTTTCGTAGTATAATCCTAAGTTGACGACCCGAGAGAACGGATGCCTTCGGGACAAATAGCAGTAGTTCAATGTTTTCGACGTCGCAGCCAGCATTAATGTAAGGCTATGGCTTATTGCATTGGACACAGAATTCTAATCTTTACATTGTATCGAGCTGAAATGAATATTTTATCGACCTGAAGGTTACCGTGACAGGTTTTCTTGATGAATTTATAAAAATGAGTAAATACATTATGTGTGATTAGACTGTTTTTCTTTTCTTTAAAATAAAATTTAAAAAAAAACAACAAAAAACTGGGTACCATCCTCGTATTGAGAACAAAATTGGTTTTTGATGTAAATGAACAACTACTACTATTATTTAAAAGTAGTAAATAACCTTCAACACTTTTTGTGTATTTTCATATTTTTTTCTGTTTGACGGGCTACGTGGATAAGTTTTAAAGGTTAACTGAGCGAATTATTTTGTTTCGAACGTGAAAGTTATTTTTTTTTTTGGTGAAAATTTGATATTTTTTTCTACGTTTGTTGTAGGTCCATTCTGTGATATTGTTCAGCTACTACTGTGTGCTCTATTTAAATTCCAAGAAGAGGAAGAGGAGGAAATAAATGAGACAAGTGATCAAGCTGCAGGTAATGTTTTTATGTAGGGCGTGTGGTATTCGAATTATTTTCATGTGTATTTTGCAGTATTACTATGTACAGTAACGGAAATAAGTACTGTATGAGTTGAATAAAAACTAGCATTTAGTTGTTTTTAAACTATGTTTGTGGGCCAGACAGACTGTTATGATTAAGCAGTGACATGTCTGAGGAACGGTGTGTGGCAGGCTTAACCAAAAGGATGCCTATCTGGTCCATAAATATAAGTCAAATAGAAACTAAATGCTAGACCATAGACTCCCGCAGTACTTACTTCCGTGACTGTACTAACATATTGCCGTAGTTTTGTTTATTGAATTGGTTGGGCGAAAGATGCCATCATGTTGGTGGTTATACAGAGTTCATTTCTGATCTGTGGAAGCGAATTTAGAACACGATAGCTGCGCCACTATGAGGAATCTAAAGATGATTATGATTTTTTACAGAATGATCGTAAAAGGGTTTATTTTTTCTGTCTTGCTACATGTATACAGAACAATATTGTAAGATAGTTAAATTTCAAATTTCTACACTTCACACATTTACTACTATTAAAAAGGAATCGAGTCAGTGTTCCAGATATACTAGTCTCTTGCATAAAACAGGAAAACTAGGATGAGACTAGATGCAGACGAAAAAAAAAATGCAAGTTTATACGTTGCTTACCATTAGCCGCACTTCAGGCATACTACATCATCAATATTAACGAGGGTTATCCCATGTGATTACCCTAACAAAAGTGTGATGTTTGGTTCCAGAAATAGCATGTGAATGTGAATTGTAATTCTTCTTCTTTACCCTTTTTATTTACATGTGCAGTCTATTAGTTCTCCATTTTCCGTGTCGACGAAAATTTGTAATTTTTTTGTGAACAAAGCGTAAGCTACAGTGCTCTTACCGCATATACAATTAGTTTTAACTTATTACCAAAGTAACAATTCTGATCCAAATTGACCGCTCTAAAATTCAGTCATTATTTTATGTTTGCTTTAAGGCAAGCTTCAAGACAAACATTCAGTCCAGTTCGAGTCAATGTTGTTTGGAACGGATGGAAAGAGAAATTGATATACTGCTGTACTATTTAGTGTTTCTTATGAAGTCATCATATCACTAGCAAAGCACTTCAATCCCTTTGAAATCATGAAAAGGATACTTAGACTCGGTCAGTTGGCGGATTCTGGAAAATTTGCCATATAAATAGTCACCAATTGACGTAGATGTACTTCGCTCCACCCTTCTACACAGTACACCGGAAGTTGCTGTGCAGAATAATTCAAGACCACATAAAACATGGAATGTGGTGTGTGAGGTAGACTTCATTTAAAAAAAGGGTATGCAAATTGTTTTTTATAGGTCCGAAACAACCTCTGTAAGTGCGATGAAACTGCTCATTATTTCTTGTGAAACTAATTCTAGTAAGCAGGTTCATTATAAACCAGACAGTAAATGCTTTTAGTGAATATTTTGTTAAGATGCGTCCATTGTTTTTCAATGTATTTTTTTCCTCCCCACCATGCCTCTTGGAATAACTTATGCATGGTAGGTATCTTAGCTGTTTGTGTGTCCATGTCGTCAAAGTTGCAAGTAGAGAAAGTAAGCTTCAAGTATACTCATTACCTTTCATTTTTATACCAATTCAAATCAATACTTTTTATAGTGTGCGTGCTATATTTGAAGATACTTTATGCGACTGTGCTTGTAGTAATTGTTAATCTGCAAGTTACATTTTAATAAAATGCATGTTAAGTATAATGTTCGTATGCCGTACATTAAGGTAGTAATAAACTTTTAATACAAAGTTACGTTAGTTTCAGCCGATTTGGATATTGATGAACTGGGTGATGTGACAACCGCAGAGGTGATAAAGTCAGCAACTGCTGCTGCCACGTGGAGTAAGTTATATCAAGGTTTGCCATTAAGGGAGCTGACTCTTGATGCCGTCACGTTGACAGAAGTTTTACGCCTTCATCTTTTATCATCTGGAGGCAGGTCGGGAGAAGCAGATTCAAAGTGGAGGTAAGATCCTTTGTGCTGCAGACCATTTGTAGAGTGTTGCATTTAACAAAGACCATGTGGTAACCTTAGAAATGAGAGATCCGTAGAAGATATTGTTCATACCGGGATGTTTTATCTTTCCTTTTTGAATCAACGACATGTGCGCTCATTACTTTGCTTTTTCTTAATATTGCGTTGGTATTGATTATCATGATGTTCATTGTACGCATGCTTAGGGTCTCACATGACAGCAATATACACTTAATTCAACTGCATTGGTCAGTTGTTTTACTCTTCTTTCTCTGTGGCTGGATGATTTAATTATTTGATTTCAAATTAATGAGACAAGAAATTTTATAACGTTTACTGTGGACTAAAAGATCCGACACCTGTTTCGTGGATGGTGCCTGGTATGGAAGGTATACCTGTTCCGGTCATTTATTGCCATTAGAAACAGAGGCTCAGTAAGTACTGTAATTAAGTTTCTAGCATTAGAAAGTGGAGTTGACAAATGATCCGTCAGTGTAACGTTATCTACATTGGTATAGTAGAAATGAAATTAATTGTTACGTTTGAGTTAGTACACGTATAGTAGAGTAGTCCTTCATCTACTAGCAGCTTCCCATCAGGAAAAACCTGCGGTATACATGATCACATTGAGAAGGACATGTGAATTATTCTTACTTTTAACGAAGTTACCGTAGTTCACTGTTCTTATATAAGCTCCTTGAAGAACCTTTCTGATTTCTCACTCTATTTGAGAAGACCGCTAAGGGGTGTTTCCAAACCTCTTCTCCGAGGTAGAAGACTAAAGTAAAAGAGAAGTTAATTTACTGGCTAACAGTTAATATAAGGTCATTGACATGCGATAGACTTCATTTAAATACGGTATTGCGTCCTTTGCGCTTGGAGACGTTTGGCATCAAGAAATAACCATCCGTTGAATGAAGTTCGTACAATTAATCAGAAAGTATACTATAATGAGATACCATAATTCATTCGCAACTGATTCTTGTTTTGAGGTTGATATTTTGGATAGAATCATTAAGGATAATGCAACTCAGGTTTTCTATTGGACTTTGGCAAATTGTGTCGTTGCTAGAATAGGCGTGATAGTAATTTTTCCACATTGGACTCGATTGTTGTTAAGGGAAAGGTGGAGTTCCAAGAGTTTTTCTATATACTACACAGACGTGAGACAATAACTTGTTTCGTTTCAAAGAAGATCGCTGTGTGTATTAGGATAGCAGAACTTGCACTGGTAAATTTTAAAAGCGAACAAAGCAAACGTAAATTTTTTTAACAGTACATTGTAGCGTATTGCATACTTCTTCTTTGAAATGTGTTGGTATATGCAAATTATTTTCATATTGCTGCACTGGTTAGTAGTCGTTTTTAAGTAGCAAAGACTGATATTGAAACTCAAAACAATGGTAATTTTGTTCCCGCCCAACAGTCTATAATAATAATAATAATAATTATTATTATTGTGATTGTTAACTAACTTACTAAAACCTTTGTGTGTTTCAGGTGGCAACAAAGAGGAGGGTACACAAGTTTGGATGATCCTGGTTTACATTTCCGTATTGAGGAACCTCAGATTCTACGAGCACTCAGTTTTACAAATGTATATGAACTTTCACTAGGTAAGAGCAGTAATTCACTATCTTTTAAACGTACGCCAGTAATTTATTATTGTACTTCTGGGGTGGGGAAAAAAAAGGCTTCAACCATATTTCAGTTATTATTAAAATTGTGGTGTAGCCTTTATATTCGTGTGACTCACGTAAAGTGGGATGAAGGGTAAGTAAAGGGGGATGAAAAATAGTGGTAGTACGAATTTGTATGTGGCGACAGAGAGAGGAAGTAGATTTTCATTAGATTTTGTATTGGAAGGAAACAAACAAATGATTCAGTATATTCGAAATCCGCTGATCTGTTCAAAATGAAACGATTTATGTTCTTTTTCTTTCGCTTTCTGAAGAATAAACGAGTTACACTAAAAAGAAAAGTGTGTTTCACAAACTTTACAGTTCTGACGACACATTTTTACGACGGAGATTAAGCACGTTGCACATGAAGTTGTTACAACTACGCGAACTTCGAGGATGGGTTGAGTGACCCAGACTTCGTGGTCCAGGCGGTAACGTTATGGACTTTACATCAGCAGTGGTTAGGCAGGTGGGTTCCAATCCCATGGCTGACCATCCTGTCAGGTTTTTCCCTTAGTTTCACCCTGCGAATGCCGGGATGGCACCTTAAGTAAGGTCCTGGCCGCTAACCTCTCTATCCTTTCCCTTACCCGATCGTTAATAAATCACGGCTTATTTAGGATATTTTCTTTCTCTTTTTTTTTTTAAAAATAGTGTTATTTATTGAATACATGTATTATGTATTTTTAAAATACTATAAAAGTGCAAGAAAAATTAAATTGGAAGAAAATATTGCCCCCATTTTGTTGAGTATTTGTATATTCCAGGAAAGAAACTGATATTTATTTTCCCTCCCATCGCGGAAGTTGTAACTTCCCATTACGGCGAGCACTTTTAAACCGTGAATATTCGAGAGTACCTTCGTAATAGTCAGTGTAGGCTTCGGGCTAAAATATTTCCGTAATCACTGATGCCTAGTTCTTATTGTTTTTGAATATAGTGTCGTTAATTCTGTGAGATATAACATGATTAGTTCCGGTTTGTCCAGAAAAAAATTGCAGAAGACTATTACGGGTGAGAAGAAAGAGATTTAACGGTACGTTGAAGACTACATCCTATTGTTTATTGCGTTTTTGATCCTTACGTTATGTTTATAAACGAAATATTAAATCAAGACATGGTATAACGCAACGGGGAGTTAGGATTATAAATAAGTCTTTCCTAAATTTAATACCTTAGCAGTTCAGACTACTATGCGAGGGTAGATATTTAATGTAAGTTTGAATTTAAATATTTAATGCCTGGTTGTCATTTTCTAAAACCATACTTTTGTTCCCCTTCTGTTCGTCATAGGTCTCTGACGTTAGGTGCTTTATTCATGAGTTCAAACTGCTATGTACGGTCATGTGAGCCATTCCAGTTCCACGCTGCGTTTATCATAAGTAGTGTCCTGTTTGCAGGCTTACTGTCTATGCATTGTACGACTTCGTGGTTATATGTATGAATGAATATGAAATATTCATTATTAGTACGAGGCGTGTTCCAAAAGTCACCGGCAATATGGGTCCGGTCGCGCATGCGCAGTAGCTTCAATTGATTCATTGGGTAGCGATCGGCCAGTGTGTGAGCAGTGTGATTCCATTTCTCAACGCAAAAGGTCTTCATGCTGTAGAAATTTACCGTGAATTGTGTGAAATTTATTAGCTTAGACTAGTGGTTGAAAAAAGCCACAAATATTGTGAACTTAAGGAAGATTGTGCAAAAATTCGAGCAGACTCAGTACGGAAGATCATGACCACTGTTTTCTGGTACACAAAAGGGTTCTTTTTATGAATTTTATGGAACCTGAACAACCACTGCGGAAGTGGACTGTGAAACACTAAAAACTGAGGCGTGTCATTCATTAGCGGCGACCTGAGATCGGGAATTGTTCTCATTCTCAGCAGTGCGTGCCCACACATTTCTTGTTTGCATTGTCTAGAAGGTTCAGCATTTGCAATATCAATATTTTGATCATTCTCCGTTACAATTCTATTCTCGTTCCTAATAACGTCCATTCCTTCCTTTACCTAAAGTGAGTGGGTTCGAGGGGTGTGAGAAGTTGAAAAGGGTAGGACTGAACTGGTTCTCAGGCGGTAGATTGTTACGCACAGGGTTTAAAATGTATGTTGCCAGGTCAAAGTATTTAGAAAACAATAGTAACCACGTACAAAAATAAAGTAGAAATACGTCAAAATTCTGACTGCAGTAGATTTTTTCTTGTTTTTCTATAACCAGCAGACATTTTCTTTCGACATATGCTTTGTACAATGTTATTTTGTTTTGATCAAGATATGCATGTCCGTAAATAAGGAAATCTTTTGTTCTGAATTATCAATTATTTATTTTTGTTGGACTTTTTGTGTATTGACTTTTTTTTTCTTCCTAGGGGATAAATTAAAAATTCTGACTTGCCTTACGAATCAAATTTTAACGTATGCAGCTTTGCGTGACCTCATCGATGAACGGTATGACAAAGCCAAACAGTTACGACAAGATTTGCGACTTCATCAATGGGCTGAAATGAAGAGGGAAAGAGAAGCTTTGGCAATCAGGTATTTCTTTTTCTTTCATAACAACCATGGTAAAAGAAGTATGTACTTAGGATTGAGTGCATTTCTTAGATTTATTTTTACTGTGGCTCTACATAACCCAAATGTCATTCTAGTTTATTTCTGATTTATTAGTCTTTGTCTCCAATCGAATGTCATTGCTGGGTAATGACATACGTTTATTTTACATTTCCAAACATAATTCTCCGTAACAGAAAATGTTTGTCTTCACAATGAATTTGTTTGATCGTAAAGGAATTCAATTCACTGACACTGATATCTCGATGCTACGTGACCCCCTCCCCCTAGTCTTTAATACAACACTAAAAATCATTAAGTTCTCAGATAATTTTAGTACTTCGCTTCACTGTTTTCTCGTTAAAATGGCTCTCGAGGCCCATGGGGGGCACCAGAAAAATTTCTAGGAGGGTTGAGTGGTAGTTGCCTGTTTCTCCATACTATTGGCACGGGTCATAAAGATTAGAACATTGCATACGTTCTAGCAGGTACTATCGAAAAGCGAGAAAGAGAAATATAGGTATGGATATTGGAGAGAAACTCCAGCGTGGAAGAAGCTTTTGCCGCCCAGACAGCTGTGTGGTGTGAGGCATTATTCTAGCGACTCAAAGGTCGCGGGTTCGAATCCCGACAGAGGCTTGGATATTTGTGGATTTTAACTAGCAGAGCCATAGGAATATAACGTGACGAGCTGAAGTCAAAAGCTACGAGAATACAAAATAAAGTTCGAAAGTTTTGCGAAAGAAGTTTACGTAAAAAAGATAGTTTCTGGTATGTTTACAAAATGTGGAAAAAAAAATTCTCGCTTGTGAATAACAAATGCTAGTAAAAAGGGAGCTCCACAAGTCGGAAATTTCACAATTGCTGAATGCTTATAACGCGAAACTACACTGTTCACTGGATCGGTTAATTCGATGTGGAAATTTCTCCAAGGTGTCAGAACCATTCTTCCCAAAGTATTTTTAAATTTATATTTGTTTACTTGCATAATTTAACTATGCAGTTTATAAAATGAATCTATAGTTTCTAATTTATTTTGTTCCAAAATAGGAATATAGCAACAAAAATGAGTAAACATAATTAACAGAATTATTATATACAAAAGGATATTGAAAACAGGTCTCATTCTTGTAAAATGTTAAGGAGACTAGCCCACTGTAGCCCAGACGAGATTTAAGCGATGGTTGTCAATTGATTCAACGTAAATATTGCAATAATTGTATTGTAATGTTCTCAGTTCTGAACAAATAAATGTATACTGTTAATCAAATATGCATTCTTCCCAATTCAGGTCTATATAAAACTAAACAGTACCGGTAGTTCTTGCAGCATAACGTATACAACTTAAACTTCATGTTTAGACAATAGACAGTACATTCTATGCATGTAAAGATTCGAACTTTGTGACGGAACTATACAACATCGTGTAACTTTTTGTAAGCTAAAGCTTAAATTTGTCGACCATATGGACGGACTAGTGGAACTTCTGTGTTCCTCATGTAACATTTTGATAGATGGTGAAACTATATAACGCACTAATTAGTTTGCGTGGGAACTCAGGCCCCATGGTGTAATGTTTATGGTCATGGACTGGGGAGGCACGCAAGTTCGAGTCCTTCTGCTAGGTAGACCCTAACAGTTAACTTCACCTAGTCTGTTCCATGTTTCATAGATGTAAGTTTTTTTTCGTGGTGAATAACATTTTTCTATTTTATTTCCAGACAAAAGAAGAAAAAGGAGGAAAAGGAGAAAGCTAAAGAACAAGCGAATGAAGGAGGCGAAGGAGGAGAAGCTCAGAATAAATCTGAGGACAAAGACGAGGAAAAGAGAAAGGAGGAGGAAAAGAAGAAAGAAGAAAAGCGAAAAGAGGAGGAGGAGAAGTTATCTCCAGAGGAACGAGAGGCTCGGCGTATCAAAGAAGAGGAAAAAGAAGCCAGAAGAAAACAGGAATACCAGAAAAAGGAACAAGACTTGCAGGATGCGATTTTAACTAACCAAAGTGGTGGTTATATTGCACCGTTAGGCTTAGATAGAGCGTTCCGACGTTACTGGCTATTTAATTCCCTTTCAGGACTTTTTGTGGAACATGACGATGATTTTGTTGGTCCTTGCTTACCCCATGCCACACCCACCCAACCCCAGCTTGTCATTCCAAATAAGAGCGATGATAGTTTACCTTTTCTTCGGAAATTATTCGAGGAAAAAACAAACAGTGAAGAGAAGAATGGTAGCAGTGACAAGGAGAACGATGTTGATGGTGAAGTGAAACCTAATGTTAATCGTTCGGACAGTTCCAAAAAGTTGTTCGGAATAAAGAACGTGAGTGTTTCAGTGGTTGACATATCTAAACCTACCAGTGATATTCCAGTCGCAAATGTTCTTGACGGAGCAGTAAATAAGGGTTTAGTGAATGAAGGGGTGCTGTGGAAAGAAGAACCAAAGCTAGAGCTTAAAGACGAAGTTGATCCACTCGCGAATGTGATCGACGAAGCAGTAAATAAGGGCTTAATGAATGAAGGGGTGCTGTGGAAAGGAAAATCAAAGCAAGAGTTTAAAGACGAAACTAAAGTAATAGAGAGTGCGAATGAATGTAAGAAAATTTCAGTGTTTGGATTGTGCACGGCAGATAATAATAATTGTCCGGTACATTGCACGTTTTTACCGAAAACTAAGTGGGCATTTTATAGCAAAGAGGAAGAAGTAGATAATCTTATAAAGTGTTTAAATGTGCGTGGTTTTAGGGAAAGTGAACTTCGACAGGCGTTAATGCAAGAAAGACAACTTGTTTTGAACAATTTGAGGTATTGCCCTGTTCACAAATTGGACCAATCACAGGTGAGTCGATGTTTATCTTATTGTATGCTGCGCTGGCTGTAAATTGACACTAGTATCGATCCAGGATTTGGTCTATACTGTTGCATCTTATGGGCAACAGCTGCAGGTTTACTTATCGTACCTTCCCCTGATGCACACGAAATTCCTTTACTGTTATTTCTCTTGAATGATCTTACGTGAAAGTTTTATATTTAACATTGATATACGAAAAGTAATTCCCATATTCCTTTGTCCATTTGATGGGGTCAGAGGGAGCAAAACTAACAGCGACTGGAGCGTTGCCGCTCGGCTGGGGCAACCCAAAGTGGAAGAACAGGTGCAGCGAGCTCAGCTTCGTTTTTTATTTAGCGGTCAAACCGGCATAACTTTTGCCATAAGAGCAACATTATACCCTTAAGCCTGGACGGATAATAGGGTGTAGTTGATTTGAGATTTTAATTCCACCAACCGTCTTAGGTGTTTTTTTTTTTTAAGGTTTGGTTTAGTTTAGTTTCAACCAGATAAATAACCATAAGTGTGCCCAAACTATAAAGGCTCTGGCCGCTTCCTCTCTCCAGATACATAGGAAGTGACCGATGGAAAAATTTCAGAACTCTGAAAGTTGCAAACATTGGCAACATTGAAGCATTCGCGAGCTTTTTTACATAATAGGAATGGAGACAAGCTGTGCAAAGGGAGACCATGTTGCCAACTGAATTCAAGTTCTGGAGTGGGCAGGTCATGGAGGCGGAAAAAATAACTAAAGGTGCCGTAGAAAAACGCTAAATGGGTTGGAAGGGGAGGTAGTTAAGTAACAATTGATGAGAGGCTTCCTAAAGAAATTAGAGATACGAGGTAAAGAATCAACGGGGGAGATATAATGATGAAGGGATATAACAAGAAAATTAAAAAAGAGATGGAAGGAATGAGTATAGGTGATAAAAGCATTGAAGAAGAACTAGGATACAGGAATTACATAAAGTTAAGGCCGGGTTCATTTTTGGCGGAGAGGATACAGATGTATGTCTCCTTCCATCTCTTGCTAACTGGAAAGTCAATCAGGGTTGAAAAGTTTCATTGTGTGGACATGAAAGGTTTCCTTAAAAGTGAAATTGTGATGTGAATCATGTTCTGGTATAGGGAAATAAGTGTGTTTGTGATTTGGAGGAGTAACGGTGGGTGTTGATACTGATGTGGATGGTGCTCCGGGGCCCCGCGCTGATTGTTTATCCTTTTATTGCTTTAGAAAGCCTCTCACTGGCCCCCAAGTTACCTCCCTCCGTTTCCACTCACATCGCCATTTAGCGTTTTTTTTTTAAATTTTTTTATACCTTTTAGTTATTTTTCCGTTTCCATGTCCTGCTCACCCCGTTACCTGACGTCAGTTGACAACATAGCTGCTCCAACATAAAAGTTTTAATTCTACTGCAACAATTACGTATCATCTTGAAAGACGCCAGTTTTCTGTCCCACCTCTCTGGCCCGTACACTACCAAGATGCAGCATAAAGTATATAAGCGTGTTTATTCTTCCTTTTTTTTATTGTAACATTTTTCAATAAAAATCATGCATGCATCTTAAGCAGTTACGAGAGAAGCGCAATTTACATGTCAAAAATGAGGTGGCAAAAACTGTGCCAGCTTCACGCCATCTTTTCGACAATAACAACGCACACAATATATATATAAGCAATTAGTTTATTTGTTCCTTGTCATTTAAGGCCAAAAATTATCGTTTTAGATTAGTATGGGTTTATATGTCCCCAAAAAATGGGGAGGGGAGAACGGGAGAAACGCAATTTTCTCATTGCCGTGGGACAT
>JAGDQP010009430.1:0-59170 GCA_022664845.1 Lepisma saccharinum | reverse complement strand
ATGGAGTTAATACTATTGTTTTTGTGGCTTTCTGTTTTTCGTTCACGAACAGAATTTCATAAAGGACGTATTTTTGAACGATTATCGTGAACTTCCTTTGAACTTATTCATAAGATGTCTCATAAAAGTTTGGTTTTGAATTTCAAATTTACGAAAGCACTTATTAAAACCAATATTTCGACCATGAATTCTACCAAGCTTTATTACATATTCTCTTAGGCCGACTTCTCATAGTGTCTCTGTCATATTTAACTGATTGCTCAAACTATAACTGAAGTAGCCCAAATCGTACCGGTACGATTTAAGCAACTTTTTAATGGCACGATTTAGGCAACTACGTCATAATAATAAACATTCCATACCACCACTAAAGGTGAACTTGACTGTCAACATTACCTATCTTAAGACGTAGTACAAGGTATGAATCAAACAACCATATTATCAGAAATAACTACAATTCACTTAACAACGGGGCAGATCTTCCGAAAAGCTGACAATTTCTTACGTCAATTTGCTTGATTTTCTTTTCCACAGGGCAGAATGCAAGCGTGCCTTTCTGAAACAATGAGATAACTGGTAAATTACGGGTGCAATGGGTGGTTTATTACAAGATCGTTACGTAACAGGTAGTATATGCGTTTTCCCACACAAGGTGGTGGTACGATTTAGGAAGTGGTGCGATTATGGCAACTTTACTCTACAATACGGTTGTACATACCTACGTTTGGATATACGGAATCCAGAAGCCACGGAATACAAGTGACATTTATGACGAGTTTTATACTTTGATCAATGCACTGGGTGCAACCTTGAGACGGGGAGAGGAGTTAGAAAGGATAGTCTGAGAAGACTTGACTAAATATTTTCAATGCAGGTATAGATTTATTGTATGACAGACTATTTAGTACAACTTTACACGAAGTAACTTATAATATTGGAAAATTCTTTCTTTAAATGGATGTCGTGATTGTGTCCATTACTTTGATACGCGACTTATCGCTGATTCTTGATGTATATAGAACAATGTTTTGTAAATATCACAACAAATTTCACTTCAGGAGATGTCACAGCACTTATAACACACTTTTTTATATGGACGAATATTGACTTCTCACCTGACGCCAAAGATAATAAAAAGTGGTTTTCTCCTTGGTGCGATACGATCATCCCGATTAGGCCTTTTCTTTTTCCCCTTGTGTGAAAAAATAATTAAATTTAACTTTTTGCTGATAAGAAGCATGGAATAAAAATTAGATTTCTTACCATGATAATAATATGTTGGCAAGAAAAGAGTCTTGTTCTTTAAACAAGCTAAGGTTTCTCCCCTATGTGATAACTCAATATGTGGCTATATGATACACACATATATTATATACTCAAAGTAAAATTCGTATGTGTTCGTGCACAGTTTCCAGTACTTTTTTAATCACTTGAATACGGATACATAAAGTCTTCGGATCCTGACCGTTTCTTTATGATAATTATATCACTGGAAGAATAGCTAACTTAAACGTTTTTAGCTCGTCGAGTTAATGTTGTCCTCGGTGGGCTATAAATCTCTAATATATTTATTATGGGAAGTTCACACCTTTGTATAATCAGATACTTTTGATGACAACGATACCGGTTATCGGCTTTACCATAACTTTCCAAATAACAGATGATGGTTAAATATTAGCGAGTATAACAGTTTATCATACGATGACAGTATTTAGTGCAATTAATCTGAATAGTATGGCACAATTTTAAATGCGATATCACTGTCTCTCTTGGCTTCGACAGTATCAAGGAGTGTTGATTACGAAAACAATAACTAATTTACCAGTTTTCCTTACTAAAATATCTCGAAGTAACGATGAAATCTCACAAACAACTAATGAGAGTTACTGGTGAGTTACCATAGATTTAACACACGACAATATGCACAGGAATACTTTTTACATTCCGTAAAATAACACAGGACTTGTTTGACAACGTTACTTGTGTCCCTGGTTACGAAAGTCATAAACGCACTTCTAACTTCGTGGTTTGAAATGTCTTCTATTCGGATGGTGGTCACAGCTGACGACGAAAAGATGGCGCAGCAAGACTAAAGTGACACCAGCGTAATTACTATCTAACTGTGTCGTCTCTAACGATCGCTCACTCTCTATCGTAGATGGCGCATCGGAGAATTAATAAGCCTGTTTGCTCCCACAAACAGTTGACATGCCCCAACCTACAAAGACAAATGCAGTGGGGCAACAGACAGCTGGCGCGTCTTTGCTGGCTCAAGTTGGTACTCCCAAGCACTTTGTAGCTACATAAAGAACCGAAAACCCGAACAATTTATATGCCCAAAGAAATGTATTGCCTTATGCAGAGGCTTTAATTTTCTTCTTTATTTCCCTCTGACCAGACGTATTTAGACTCAAGTATACTATCCTGCTGGTCAAACAAACAATAGCGCCTGGTCCATTTCAATGTGTAATTTTGTGGACGTACGTTCATATTTCTATTTATTACTAATATGAAGCTTCCTTTTGTCTTTATTTAATGCAATTCGGTCAATTTTTCCCTAAAACAATTACATTCAAGGGTTCGTGCATCATTCGTTCACACGGCAATAGCGCCTTCCCTCTGTTAGACGACTGTGCAATCACATTTGACTTCGCTAGTATATAAATGCAAAGAATGTTTTCATTTTTTTTTTCGTGTTGTCTTCTTTTACCATGATGACGGGGTATATCATACATTGAGACTGAAAAAAGATTCGTAGTAATCTTTTAAATATAACTCGAAATATATGTGACACAAAACTCATATTTTGTACAATAAACCTTGGACCTTAATGTGTCCATGCACAAAATATGAACATTTTGTCTCACATATATTTCGGGCTATATATAAAGATTACCTTGAACCCTTTTTTATTCGTGACTGTCACTTGTATCCCTTTGCTTCTGAAGTCGACATTTATATTCAATAACCTACCAACAACGTGTTAAAATACGAGCCAAGTTCCTCTGTATCAAAATCCATAGAAGACACTGCACTAAGACTTCTCCGTGTTTTTTCCAATTTTGGAAATTATGGAAAGACAATGCTGCAACTTTGAAACAATCTCAGGTAAAATAAAATTCATGTACTAGTAACGCCATTTGTAAGGTGAGTACTCCGCTAACCTGTGATATGTCAAAACGGGTGGCAGTTCTAAGGCGTATATTTTGTCCAAGGGCTTATGGTGAATGACCTTGAAGTAAAAATAACTGCGACAATATGGCCAATGAGAGTGACAAATTTTTGGCGTAACTGATTCTTTGAGTGGGGAAGCTACAGATGGAGGACAGTTTTCTTGAAGTGTGAGTGCCTTGCCCATGGAGCATTGCTACAAAGTTTCACGCACATTAGGAACAACGAGAATGTGGCTGCTGTCTATCACAGTGAGCTGAAACTGCCGAGCGTAGATGCAGCAACATTGTAGCATTTCTTTCCATTCTTGATCTTCACACCTCGCGCAGATTCTGGGTAAGGAGACGACAATTTTGTAAGAAGAAAACACGAATAAAACCATGCTCTCCGATTGCATCTTGAGACATTTCATTGGATAGCCCCATCGCTCGTACGAAAATCACTCGCCATAAGTTTGTAGACAAATTATAGTTGTGAAGAGATATCGAGCGGTTCAATGGGATAAATCGAGACTCAATCTCATGGGAGAAAACGGTTGAACCAATTACAACCTACATAATACATTCCCCCGTACTCCCTCAATATACATTTACGCAATAAACACAGCCACAAGAACATGTACCACGAAATTTCACCTCACATTATTGAAATCAATAATGAACGCTGAGCAAAATAGAAGAAACCTTCAGTTCTCAGAACTCCTTTGAAGTTTTCGTACTATTTTTGTTAGTTTCTCTCCGTTGAAGAGGGCAATATTGGCTCTCAACACACGCCTCGAGGAGATTAGGAATCTCGGTTGTGTTTTGGTGTCCAATTCGTCTTCTGCTCCACGAACGCTAAAAGACGAAGAGCATTCTGACTTTCCGAAGATCATCCCAGTCCTATTAGAGGCGAGACGACGGATTCTTTTAATTGGAGAAATGCTTGGCGTCGTCTTCGTTGTCCTTATTTTTCTTCGTTCTTTCCTTGTGATCTCATTCTTCCTTTCTTTGGGCTGTTGCCCCTCCCCAATCTACCAAGTGCTAGAAGGGAAAGGTCAAGGAAACAGGTCAGAGGAGAAAGCACGAACAGAATGTGTAGCTCCATGCCTGAAAGCGTCTGTAATTGGTGTATCCTTAGATAACAGGAGAAGCAACACAAATTTAAAGTCAAAATCTTAAATCTGATCAAGAAATGTCAGCTTGTGTTGGATGTGTTCGTTTCTGGAATTTACGTTAATTTAATAACCTTAATCTCTATGTAACTTACATTGTAAACAGAGCGTTAATGTCACACTGGTCCAAAGCAGATGTCTTTCCTTGGAACTCTGGTGTGATTCACTAAATAAGATATAAGGTCCCCGGAACCAACGGATATAAGTGACATTGGCCGTTAAAATTGTTCCGTTAACCTTTTATATATAACCCGAAACATGTAAGATAGATAGTCACATTAAGGTCCCAGGTTTTCATGTATTAAATATGACAGTTTTGTGTCACATATATTTCGGGTTATACAGGGTGATTTAGGACCTCTGGTACAAACTTCGGGTAGTGAATCCTCATATCAAAACAACAAAAGAAGTTCCCTATGAACAAGCGCCCTATCATGCGTAGTTTCGGCGCTAGAGGGTCCCAAAGACGTCCAAAACTATATTTCAAAGCTATTTATTTCTAATACTAATAACTGCAGAGCTGGCGGTTCATCGTTTCGTCAAATAAATCCGACTTGCTTGTTCAGAAAATGCACATGTGAGAGGTGAGAAAGAAGTGCGCGAGAGATTCCCCGAGTGAAGTGGGGGCTTCCCCAAGAATTACACAGCGAATGTGGGTTGAACAGAGCAAGTACAGGATGACTTCATATCAGAGAACAACACCATGTTGATTCTAAGGTGATACCTCGGGAAATCTTGAGGAATCCCTCATTTCACTCGGGAATCCCTCGCGCATTTTCCCATCACGTCTTACGTGCATTTTATGAACGAGCAAGTCTGATTTCTTTGACGAAACGCTGGGCCGTAAGCTCATAGCTCCCCATCTTTCATCTGCGTGAGGTATCGACTTGCAACCAACGTAGTATTATTCTCTGGTATTAAGTGGCACATCTTTACATGCTCTGTTCGACCCAATTTCGCTGTCCAATTTTTGGGGAATCCCTAATTTCACTCGGGAATCCCTCACGCATTTTGCCCTCACTTCTGATATGTGCATTTTCTGAACGAGCAGGTCTGATTTCTTTGACGAAATGATGAGCCGCCAGCTCTACAGCTATTACTGTTCAAAATAAATCGCCTTGAAATATAGTTTTGGACGTCTTTGGGGTCCTCTAGCGCCGAGGCTAGGCACGATAGGGCGTCTGCTCATACGAACTTTTTTTCTCGTTTCGATATGAGGATTCACCTTCCGAAATTTGTACCAGAGGTCCTGATTCACCCTGTATATAAAAGATTACCTGGAACTTTTTATTAAATCGTCACTCACTTACATCCTTCTGGAGTTGACATAAAATCTAACGTCGTCTGCTCATAATTTGGGGAATTAATACATTTTGTACAGAGAACATTCTGGTAGCTCATGTAACGTCATCGGTTTTATGATCCATTTCTTTTTGTGTGTGTGTTTGTGTGATTTGGAAGAATACAGTATCAGTTTATGGTAATTTCTGCAAGGGAGCGAAAATTTCTGCAATATAATTACCAACAAGTGTGACGATGCAGATTTTTAGCACAAGTAGTTTCTCAAAATAAAAGCTTTGAGGATCAAGCATAGATACTTTGGTATAGTATACACTGTTAACATGGAAAAGTTTAGATAAATTTATGTTGCTCTAAAAGATCCTTTGCTTTTGACAGTAATTACTCTTAAATTTTGGTATACTTTATGACATCATTTGCTTAATGAGATGCATAATTGTTGATTACAATATTTTAAACATTCTTCATAAGCCTTAACTTCTTGGTGGAAACAATGGAAGAGCAAATATACTGTTGAACCAATTCGTCGAAATAAAGGAAAATGGTGTTAGTGTCGCTGTCAGAAGAGACTGCAGGTATAGTATAAGTATAGAGGATTTAGGAAGAATATATCATCCACATATTGGAGCATAGATTAGAAATATTCATGGCGTACGTTTAGAATACCACTGTCCTTGTGAGAAGTTTCGTTAGCATTATTCACTTTGTACTCCGATGTCATAATTATGTGAGCTATATTTCAGTTGAACCATAATTTCGATATTCTTTTCTGAGAATATTGACTGAAACATTCTGTAAATTGCTTTGAAACAAAACACTGTTACCAACCGCCCTTGGCACAGTTGCTAGAGTTTTGGATTAACAATCGAAAGGTCCTGGAAACGATCCAAGGGGCCGTTAATCCTGATTAAAACTTTCCGCTTTTTTTTTCTAACACTACTTAAATGCCGAGACGGTACTTTCAGCCTAAGCCCTGAAAGACTTCCTTGCCACATCCTTTCCCGATCTTGACCAAAGTTGCCCAAAGATCATGAATAAATTCAAATACAAAAAATTCAACCTTTCGAACCATCTATAAGAATTTTCTTCCAATAATAAAAAAAGGGACTAAACCTAGTGCTGTGTATCGATTAGAAAGGTTATTTTTGACAAATTCAATAGGTTTTCGTTTTTGCAACAAAAGAATCACATTTCCAAAAAACGATAGAGTATTTCGGATATTTTTATTCTTCTGCAAAATGTTTTGTTGCAATTACGAACAAAGCAATCGAACTCGAGATCTACAAAATCAAAAACGTAGTTCTAAAAATACTCTCTCTCTCTCTTTTTCTCTGCTTTTATTTCATTTTATGTCGCTTGTGTAATTATATCTGTTTGTGTGTGGAATGTTTTTTTCTACCTTCTACAAAGAAATCTCCCTCTACATCTCCCTCTCCCCCCCCCTCTCTCACATCCACACACACACCCTCTGGTAAATATTGTGGACAGAACTTCATCCTAATTATATCTATTCATGTCCTGAGGAATTCGTCCATCACAGTAGTAAATCCAAAACTAAGAACAGATTCGATATGATTTTATACGAGAAAAGAGAGAAGAAAATCAGGTCAGACAGATTTCCAGGAAAAAAGCATACGAAAATAATTATCAAATCAAAAAACCCACGCAAACAACGACACACGTACAAATAAAACACATTGAGATGTTTCATTTCTAAATTTTGCTTGGAATGAATTGGAATAGGACAAACATGTTAAGGAGATAGATTATTTAAAAAATGTTCACTGGAGAGACAGTGGAAATTAAACCACGGTCCATGGTTTGCCTCACAATATTCTTTGCCACTAAGCTATCTGCAGACCAGAGTAGGCAGTAACTGTGGCAAGATGTTTTTATTGTCAAAAACAATGATCATTAATGTAGAGACTGCACAAAATAATAAAAATACAGGATATTAGTGAAAATATGCCCATGCTATTAATAGAACAAACCAATAAAATCAAAGAAACAACAAAAGTACCTCAGACTGAGTCTCATAATCTTATAAACTCCAAATGAATGAAGAAATAACCATGGACTAATCAAAGGTCTGTTCTTAAATTGATAGATGTGGGCGGATAGGTATATGAAGCAATTGAAACACGTCTTAAGTTTAATGACATAAAAAAAGAATAAATTTATTAGATATTGTAAAAGCTGAAATTTGAAAAGAAAATAACGTATAATTGAACATTTATTGTGTGCTCCATCTCTGCTGTACTTGTAAAACCTTTGGTAATTTCTCTTCTGTGAGCTTCATCTGTTCGTCTGAAAGGTCTAAGCTCTCCAAACATGCGCATTAGACTGTAAATCCGTTCTGGAATAGCAAGAGCTAAAATTAGAGCTAAACAAAAGTACAAAGGAAGTAAAGAAAATGTATTCTTTAGATAATCTAATAAAATAAATATTGGTTTGGGTTTCTGTTAGAATTTTGCAGTACGCTGATATTAAACCATCTGCAGACTACGAGTACAGAAGGAAAGATAGAATTATAGCATGCACGTGAAAGGTTGGAAAGCGCTCAGAAAATCCCTTTTATGGCTAATCCTTTGGTAAACTTTCCTTTTGTAGTTCATTCTGCAACTAGAGTGAAGCCATTATGTATGTAATTAAACCTACCTCTCAATCTAAAAAGAAACTTTTTTTTGTAAAAGGAATATAACTTTGTTGTGAGTAATAATAGTCAATAAAAATGGAATAAAATATACACAGTTTAAACAAATAGAATAGCTTTACTGCGAGTTCAAGTCAAAGTGTTGAGAAAAATATTAGGAAGTAGATTAGTAAAGCCATTGAAAATCGAGTTCGTTGAGCCCATTTTTTTCAACTGAATGTATATCCGCAAACTTACTGTTGTGAATTCAGTTAATCGTAGCCATACAATGCTAAAATTAACTTTAAAACATTGCCAGAAATGAGAATTATTGACAATAGAATTTGTATGTTCTTTAATGGTAAACGGAATAGTAGTGTTATTTTGTCCATTGTTGTTTTGTTTTGTAAAAACCCTTTGGTGATGGTTCTGTTAATTTTATCTTTACCATTTTCCTTCTACTATGTGGGTGTGTTTAAATCCCATTTTATTTTTAACATTTTCTCCCCCTTTTTACATATTAGTCTCGTTTTCTCTCCTAAATTTTTCCCTCTTTTCCCATTCACATGCAACAATTAGTGGATGTTGACTGAAGGTTATTTTCCCTCAATGAGGGAAATTTTTAGCATAATACTACTGTTGCAAGAGAATATAAAACATAAATTTCCCGCTATACAATAGCGAGGAAACGTGAAGGTAGTGTTTGTTCTTTTGAGGCTTTAGCAGAAAGTGCTGTGAAGCATTATAGAATTCCTCTATCCGTCCGTCTGCCGACAACTTTCAACTCAGAAACTACTAGAACTAGGAAGGTGGTTGAGGCATCGTTGGAAAGGTCTCACCGAGACCAGTTAAAACCTTATAGATAATCTAGTTCACAGAAGCGGGTCCCGAGTTACAAGGGAGCAATTTTCAACTCTGGAAGTACTAAGCTATGAAGCTGTTTGAGGTGTTGTTGGAAAGATCTCGGCGAGACGAGTTTAAACCCGTACAGATAATCCAGATCACAGGGGGGGGGGTCCTGAGATACAGGAGAGGGGCAATCTTCAACTCAGGAACTACTAAGTCTAGGAAGGTAATTGAAGTGTCGTTTGAAAGGTCACGCTGTAATTTCTGAAAACAAAAACCACATTGATTATGCATATAGGATGATCGCTGATGAAACCTCACTTGTTATTACAGCATGCATTTAATTCTATTTTCGTTTCACTCTATAACATCTAGTACTTAGAATAAATAACATTTTCGCTTTTTAATTTACTCTGTTTTATGTTCGGTATTATTTTTTTTTAAAGGAAAAGGGTCTCTTTGATGCAAGTAATAAAACCGAAATTACTGAAGAAGAACTTCCATACAAAACCAATACCAAAATGTCAATCTCCAGTTAATGTGAAGATACAGATGAGTTCAAGAATAGAACCAAATATCACTGACAAAAAAAAAAAAAAAAGCACAGAACTAAATAAAATTACAATACGATCACCGCTTCCTTTCGTCACCAAAGAAGCAACATTGATATTAAAGTACGGAGCCAAAGAAATTTCCTGAGAATCACCTTTGTAACTACAAAGTGGCAATAAAAATCAGGTTGTCACTAGAAGCTCATTAACTTTTAACTGAAAGCACGTTCTATACTCATGCCAGACAGAACAATCCTTTAATGAAAGCTTGAAAACGTTTTTGTGATATATTATAGAAGTCCTTCTATCATCTCATCTCATAAGAGAGCCAATTATCATTTGCTTTATCCTTCTTCTGTCTCTCTATATATAGTTCACTTGTTCTTAAGTACTTTAACGAAATAAAATCAAACACTTTACTTAACGAAAACGAGAATCAAACACAAACAGAATAAAAAAGATTCTTTAAAAAAAAATGGTTTTATTACTATTCATGACGTGTTCTTAAACTCGATGTTCATTTATTGGATTTTGAAGATCTTTCTCATTTCCTTTTCATGATTTGCTCTTTCAACTTTTTTTATTTTTGTGAACATTACAGCTCCCCTCCCCATTTTCATTACTTGCATTGACTTTCACAATTAACTTGAAATGACGTTCGACAGAGAAGAATAAAACTGATAAATTCAAAGATGCGTTACACTTCATAAAAAGCTACTTAAAAGTAATGTTCTCTCTGGAAAGACTACGCCTTTTCGAAACATTTTATTAGACACTAAAGATACTGTAAACTGACGAAGAAGGGCTTTTTGAACAAAATATCATATTATGCAAAGTTGGCAACACTGTATCCCAGTCACACCAAATTTTATCATATTTGCTTCGTATCTTGAACAATTTGACTTCCAGTACTGTACCTCTTTTCTTTTCTACTACTGATTTATAGGGAAATTTTAATTTTACACTATTAACCATTGTAAAAGGAAGACTGGGAAATCTAAGATGGAATTCCTGTCTCTTGAAAACAGAACTATTTTCGACGAAACCTTCTACGTCCTTTATCTGCTATTTTGGTTTAAGCGTATTCTTGTAAGCCAAATTTGTTCCACAATTAATGAATCACCCCGTATAGAACCGTACATAAAGCTCGAAGCATATTTGTTTTCCTTTTTCTGTTCACTACAAAAATCCACATTGTTGGATTTGTAGGCCCAATTCCAAATTTTATATATATTTTTTTAAATTATGGAAATGTAAGCAGCATAGTAACTTTGGAACTCTTGTTGGAAAGGAAATCTGATTTTAGCCAAGTAGTTAAGCTTCCTACGTTAAGATGTCACTACTCTCGGATTCACAATTTTCTTCTTTAAAAGTAATTTTTACGACAGGTCTGGTTACTTACTTTATTTCACAGAAATGCAGAGCAGACATTAAATTTACACTTCTTAAAAGTAATATTTCAGTTGTGATTTCCACTATATATTATTTATAAAAACAAATCAAAACCTGGAGGAGTGATTTAATTTAGAAAGGAAGTATTAAATTTGCATTCAAAATAAAAATAACCCATTTTCTGCTTAAAGTGACACTCCTAGCAAATTTTGACCTCATTTTTACTGGGGAAAATATGTTGACGTGGGTTTTAATGGCATTTTTCTATGAAGCTCCCTTTCCCTCTCTCTCTCCCCCTCTCCCTTTTTCTTTCCTTCTTATTTCCTCTAGGGAATAGAATGTCAGTTTCAATTTAGACCGAGAGTACATCTACTTGTCCTCTTTGTGATCGGAAAGAGAGAGAAAGGTTGGATTTCGAAGGTAAGGGAAGGATAAAGGCGAAAAGAGGCTAAAATATAGCATTTGCTCTTTTCTGAAGAATCGAAAAAAGAAATCTTAATAAAACTTATTTTGCACTGGAATTAAATTCACAGTTTTTTTAAATCTAATGTTGAGATATATTAACAGTATTACCATCTCAGGTTCCTTTATATTCCTGTGTATAGGGGTATAATCTGCTAACACGAGAACAGCTCCTCGTACAGTAAGAGGAAAAGGTGCAGTGAATTAAAAAATCTTTCTATGATTTGATGGAAAATATTTTTATTGTTAACTTCTCTAATTATGACAATAATTTGAAGGTTGCTACTGGACCTTCGGAAGGGAATGTTCTACTGTACAATATACGAGACCTATATTAAAATTTACTGATATAGGGTAATAGCGTGATATTTGACAATTTCGTGACACATTGAATTTTGCAATACGACAACATTTTCAAAAGTTATCTAATTAATTTTTTGCCACCAGATGACTCCACAGGTATTGCCTGCATTCTGCGTAGTAGTTGTAACTCGAACTCTTGTAATGACGGGGCTGTGTATATAATTCAATATATTCACAAAGTTTGCAGTGTTACAATATTTCCAATCGTCATCCTAATGAAAGACATTCACAAACACACAACCTTTGTCCTAGAACTTCCAGAAGGATGTCTATATTTCAGAAGCTAATACATCCCAGCAGAAGTGGACTGGCGGGTGGGACACCGACGGCTCTTTTGACTTGGAAACGTAGTGTTTCCCAATAAAGAAGACAAGTTTTGCTACGGGTAGCGTGAGGAGTTTGCCGGCCTTCCAAAATTAACAATTTTGGCAAGCAAGACTTATGACCAACATCAAGTCAGTGCCAAAGCTGTAATTTCAGTAGGCCTACTGTAGGGCCGTCACAAATGGCAAGAAGTTGCCATAAAAAGTTTAATACATTCATATTCTTTTACCTAAGGCACCATATTTACTTAATACTTAATACTTTGTATTTTGAGATCTGATCCGTATCCTAAGAGCCTCTGCAAGTTCTTTTGTGAGGTCCACTACTATGAAGGGCATTGAAAGCCCTTGAAAAATGTTTTCTGGGGTCCACGCGCCAAAACGCCCACTACCATGAGGGCTCTTTGCTCACCAGTGCGTGGGGCCTTTGGTTTCTCGGCTGGGCCCTTTGATTATCTGTCCGTCCCTGCGTTCCAGTTGTTACGGGTAATTATGAGCTATGTTCGGTGCATAACCGTGGCTATGAAAGTGGTCCCGCAGAATTTCAATGGGCGGTAGGGCGTAGCACAACGATTATTGTCGCACTTTTCCTTGGTGAGAATGGATGTATTAATACAATACAATTGGAAGGTCAGATTAGCATAAAGTTCTGTGTAAGATAGTTGCGGAAACATATAACCTTCTTCAGCAAGTCTATGGTGACCAGGCCTTTTCTACGAGTTCAGAAGCAATTCTAGCCCGGTTGCCTTGTTCTTATGTCAGTTTGTGAGTTATGGTTCTTTCGTTGACTTTCAATTTTCTCAATAATACTGTTTTATGAAAAAAATAGCAATTTTTATTCGTCATGGAAATTTGATTCAAGAAAACAGTAAAATTAATTTCTTATTTTGAAGACAGTAATAAAAATTTATTTTGTTTCCTACACTGCTTCAAAATCATTTGCTAGAGTGTCGAAGATCAAGCAACTAAGAGCCTTTTACTTTCACTGGAGGCCTAGAAAATACGCTTCGTTCTATAAATCCGTCACATTACGTTATAAATGTAGAAGAACCTCGTACAAAAGGAACCGCGTTTGGGACGCACGATGCCTCGATTCAGTTTCGAATTAGTCCAGCGATCTCTAGCCAATAAATTAGAGACAATGCCAATCAAAGAAGCAGTTGTTCTACCAATCAGACACAAGGCTTACTTCAGCTAATGGATGTCACACAGTTGAGACTGCTCGTGCGCTAGGTGGGGAATAAGTCTCAACCCAAAGTCCGTTTGTTACCGTGCAAACAGTAAGACTTCCTTCCACACCAAAAAGGGTAGTGAAGTGGTAAAGTCTGTAACCCAACCCAAACGAAAATGTGGACAGGAGAAAGCGTTCTTCAATAAAACAATTATCCCAACGGACTGTATCCTGAAAACAAGCTGATTACCAATCTGACCAATTTAATGATAAAGAACCCCTGACGATACCCACCGGAGGAGGGCGAAAAGTCCTGTCTACAAGCAAAAAGTTAAGGATATGCAATCGGAAGGCGATGGAACACAGTAAATATTTCTAAAATTAGAGTTTCCCGAGCTGTAAGAGAGATTTATTTAAAAAAAAAAACCTTCAGCGCCTCTCGTTCAGGTACACTTTTTCCAAAATGACTTAACTATAGTATTCATTATTTTACTAGTAAATGAAGACAATAAAATGTAGATTTTGAAGATGCACTGAGGTATAATTTTATTTCACTTTTGATAATATATAATATGCACTTTAATTCTGTTGTCAACAAAATGTCGACTCCACTGAGTGTCTATAAGACATATATAGAAAAATTAACAGCAACATTCCCCCAATACTCTAGTCTTTGAGCATATACACTTTGTTAATATTACATGAGGGGCTCTATTCAAACACAGTTCGTAATTAGCTACAAAATGAAACTCTCAATGAACGATTAAAATGTTTCCGATGTTCCGATGCTCAGTAACATCTGTCCACATATGGGATTTTTGGATACATAAGCGTGTACAATGAGATTCATTTAATTTCAGCATAAAGAATCCTTAAAACCACTAATCTGATTATCTTGTGACTGCACTTATTTTAACCTGACACGCGTGCCATGTTACCCTAATGAGTATAAATAAAATCTCTGTGCTAATGAACTATCTACTTTAACCTCAAAGACACTCCAAAACTTGCAATTAAAATGTAACCTATGCTAAACTTCAGCATATATAAAAAATATTGGTTTATCTAATTTTCACTGGAACATAACTTTCGCTTACTTTTTGATAACGTTTATCACTAGGTTTGGTAATTTTGTGAGTTATGAGAGATAAATTCGATGTGTGTGTCAACCTATTCCACGTCGACCAACAACGCCAATTTTATAAATCGCGACCACAAAAACAAGATCAAGTTCCTCACTCGTATCCTAACCAGAAAAATCACTCGTCAGACTCCCACAGAAAGAACAAATCATGAGATTCTACGCAACTGAACCTAACCGAACAGAATGAACGAACTGACTTTCGACCAACTGACAATCTAATCATGGGGTTCTCTGACTTATTTCTATCTGACCTGGAAAACCTCGTTTGACATGGAATGATAAATCTTATGTGCTAACTAGTAAAAACTATTATATTATAAAATATATTTATATTATCAGATAGATACACTCACAGAACATTCCATCAATTACAAATAATATTGAACATATTCGCAGTTAAGTATATATTTTACTATAGGACGTGATGCCACAGGTACTGTGCTTCGAAATTGAAGACAAAACTTTACGTAGTGCTCTCCGGACTTTTCAACCACGACCACTAGGCCGGTCGACCAGTGGGCAACACAACCCTTGTATATTTCGGGGTACAAAAGTGACTTACAAAACGTGTTTACAGAGACTGGTCACTTTATACCACGTACTTCTATGTGCAACCTAACCTTCGCATCTGGTTTCCAAACTTTTCATCATCACGACCGATGAAATATCAGTACTTGCGACTTGTCATTACCTTTGTACACACGCTATAGCATACGTTCGAGGATTTTAACGTCCTTCTCTGTATTCGAGGGTGTAAAAAACTTATGTATGAATAGTTTCTGATTAAGCACAACAAATACTTCTCCGTTCAAAAAATCTACGGGCACTTTCCTGACTGAAAAGTAACACCAGCTGTAATACCTCTCACCCTTCATAACAAACAGAGATTTTCTTTGATCAGTTTCAAGAATAAATCACCTACTTGAAAAGAAAAGCGAAAAGCTTCCAAAAAATAATTTCAGATCAGTAGCGCCCGCTTCCAGAAAGATCTAAATCCACCAGAGCGAACATTTAGGGTAATAGGCATAAGTCGAACAAGTATTTCAAAATGGAACTTTCTGAATTTAGATTTTTAATTTTAGAGCAAATTATTAATTTAAAAGGCAAACAAGTAATAGTCTACAATCTCCTTTGATTACAATTTGATCGCTAAAGAATCTCTCCTTCCGATGTTTTAATGTAACCGAGTGGAATTCTACTAATCACTCTACGATTAATTACCTGCTTTTAGTTTAAGAAACGTTATTTATAATCTCGCACAGAAATTCATAGCCCGAAAACGAACGAAAAAGTCCATTTAAGAAAGCCAACAAGCCGCACTCCATTTGACGTATTCGACCTCCATGCCAACGCAGCCAGCAGCACTCTCGCTGAACACCTCCCTTCGTACACGAGTCGCAGCAACTTCCTTCCCACAGAGCAACGTCAACCAGATGCCAACCCGAGCAAAAATTCACACAACAGTGAAACAACAGAATAACGAAAACCCTACAGTGTTAGAAATTGTGACTGTTATCTCTCACAACTCACAAAATAACCAAACCTAGTGATAAACGTTATCAATCAGATCCTTTTAAGTCTTTTGTTTTAAGAAAACGTAGAGACAAGTAAATGCTTTACTCCAAACAATTTTAACTATGAAATAAATGTCTCATAACGACCATTACACAGCGCAATCTGCCTTGCACTTTGCTCTTCCTCCATTAACCATAGGGACTATAAATGACAGCTACTCGGGTTCTATAAGACTACGCTGACTGTGTACCAGAAATCCATGATACTTCGCTTCCACGGGGAAATCTTACATTCTATGAATATATTAACTTTGTTACCTGGCGGCTGCTGCAAAAGTCACTGCATTCAAATATTAGACAAACTGCTGGTTCCTAATTGGTGATTCAAAATACGTTCGGGATATTGCTCCTCGCTTCCTTAAAATACTTCAACGAAAGTGCGATTCCAATACAGTTGCTACTGGAACATGTAACCGCTATTGTTCTCACCGTCCTTCCATACGGTCACTTCGAGATACCGTTATATTTACGTTCACAGCACACAATGACAGTTACCAACATTTTCACATGGACTCTGCATGCTCATTTGTAAAATTAATTACTAAAATAATGACACTGGTGGAGGTCGTTCTGCGTATTTAATATGTACTTTTTCACTAACAACCTCAGCCCTTGCACACTGCTTCCAGTCGATCTCTCTAGCCATCTGATTCGATATCTAGCGATATCTACATTCCTCTCAAATCGTTCATACCGACTCTGGTTGCTCACCAGAAATAATCACTGAATATGAGATCTTATTCCTGTTTTGCACAAATATATCGTTGAAACGCTTAGTTTATACATTTTTTTTAGAAAAAAGTTCCACTTGGGGACCCCTTAGATGGCATTATGGTTCCGTTCTAAGTTTTACTGGTCTCTTCACATCCTGAAGAGGATAACGAAGTGTTCTCGAAAGGTTTAATAATGCAACTAAATTCACCTGGTTTACTACCCGAGAACAACTTGTCAACACACACACATTATGTATTGTAGAGGAACCGGAAGAAATTGAAAATCTTTTCTTATGTCTGAGCTAAGTCTGAATGAAGCATTCCTCTTTGAAATTTTTCTAAATTTAATGTAGAGAAATTTTACTAGAGTTAGCAACCATGCAGAAAAGGTAATCACATTTTTTGCCTTTTATTATGGAAATAAGAAAAATGGAGTTGAAGTATTATTGACGTGTCAAAAGGGAAAAGACAAAAAAAGAATTGTTGATTTTTCTCTTGGAGGTTTCACATTTCTTGACTTTTACAGAGCATCAAGTTAATATAAGGTACTTCGTTCTGTTTTTTTTTTTAAAAAAAAAAAGAAGAGAAAAAGGCAGTTCATAATCTAGAAAATTCCTTCTCATCGTTTCAGTTTCCTCCGGTGCTTTTTCTTCTTAATTCTACGTAAATATTGTTGAATGTCACTTTCTGGAAGGATGGAGATTGAAAAGAACTTAGATTTGAGTTCAAGCTGCTAGTCTACTGTAAAGGTGTACCGATCAGTCTCAAAATTTTAAACAGACATACCGTGAAATTTTGTAGCGTTCGGGTATTAGGTTTTTCTAGATTCTTCTGGTGATGGTTCTAGATCTTCGCTTGGGGATGACATCAGGTGCCCGACCTTAGATTCCCTCATGTGGCTTCATCAGAAAAATTGAACCTTGTTGTGAAATTGAAAACGTTAAATTTCATTATGTTTTGAACTCATCATCATTATATTCAGCCGTTTTTTACCCACTGCTGGATGAAAGCCTCCCCCCTTTCTCTCCACACATCTTCCTTAGCTGCTATTCTCATGCATGTAGCTGCTGAAAAGCGCTTGATTTCATCTATCCTTATTGCATTTGTACGTCTTAGAGGTCGTTTCTTTTCTCTGGAAATTCAATGTAGAACATTGGTCGTCCATCTTCTTTGTTCGTCCAGCTAAGCGACCGGCCCATCCCCAATTCATCTTCACAGTCTTGATTGCATTTTTGTTTGTGAGCGAATCCAGTCATTTGTTTTCCTGACTTTCCAAGTTATTCCTATCATGCATCTCCCCAATGCTCTCTGTTGTAACTCTCGAGCTTTAAGTCGTGAGGTTACATATATCTTTTCTTATAACTTACTAGCTTTGATTATATTGAAAAAGAAAGGGTAAAGGTAGCGACATTAGTCTTCATTCAAGGCACAATCCTGACATTTTGTCTGTGTTAGGAAAACTAGAATATCTTCCATGTCAAAGCTTTGCTTTTATATACTTAAAATAAAATAATATAATTGCTGAACAACGCAATACGTTTTAATTAAAAATTATGGCCATAGAACGGTCCGATTCTGAATCAGAATCACTGATGTCCTTTTGCTAGGTGGTGATTGTTGCTGCAAATGTCCAGATCTACCTGTTTATGGTGAACGTAAGCGCATAGATGATCGAGCTGTCTCTAAGTAGCTTCTCTGTTTAGGAATGAATATATCGGTGGATCGTTGTATGGTGGCAGTCCATAAATCATCGGAGGTAGATTTGTATGACGTCCAGATGTTCCAGGTTTTTTCTTCTCTTTCATGATATGATGCAAACGTAATGAGAGTTACAGTGAACACAGAATGAATAGTCTTGTCTGTCAGTGATGATAAGCCAATGATAAGTCTCTGTGCAATGACTACTGTATCTAAGTCGCACCCTCCGACACTGCGGAATGCCGTCAATCCTAGTGCGGCTGTATGCTTACTAATCTCTCTTATACGAAAGCTGCACAGAGTCCTCGCGTGTAAGTTAACAAATCCAGAGCTAGACTAGGTTTAAGTTAACAAAAACTGGCTATATTGGCTCTGCTAACAAAGCGTATGAACCGAAATACCAGATGACTAATCTCTGAACGATTGAACTTTGGGACACAAACTCATATCCGGAGAGAGAATACTTATCGTCAATGGGAGATAAACCAGGATTTTTTTTTTTCGTAATTCTAACTCTTATTGGCAGGAATGAAAAGACATACGTCACTTCATAAACATGTATCGCCTTCTTCTGGTTAGGTTGATAATATTGCGCAACAAAATGCAACTTTTTGTTTTGCACACGAAGAAATGTGCCTTATTCTAATAGAACGTTGTACCCAGAAGTCAAAGAAGCTATCAACTTATGCAATAAGCAATGTATTGATCTTTCACGGGTTGTATGTGGAGTGGAAGACAGTGCGGAGTTTGTATCTGGATTTCAACGAAAGAACAGCTTGTGCTCATCGCCTGCGGCGGGGATAGTGACGTGAAGGACCTAGTTGACGGAAAAACACTATACACGAGTATAACATACACCTACATCAAACAACATAAGTATATACAACACATTTACACTATAATTTATTCAATTATACTTTTCCCAATTACACCCTTACCTTTTATTCACTATCTTGATCCTTCCTTTGACAAAAAATTCCTGACTTTGTCCTAAAAGTTCCCTACTTTGTCTAAAAATTCCTTATCTTGTCTAAAAATCCCTGATTTTGACCTAACTTTTTAACATTACGTTACCAATTTTGAACTACTTTCTATAAAATTACATGACCGATTATGACTTACCTTGAAACATATACTACTTTGGAACGGGTTTCATAGTTAAAATACAGCTCAACCCATAAATTGGTCCTAGCTGACTTTGACAGAATACAGAAGGAAAGCAATGTAATTTTGCACCATGAGAAAAAGAACGGTAACTTACCTGGAACAATGCCGTTACTCAGGAAAATAGTCTCCATAGGACTTAACAACACTCTGCCACTTGCCAAGCAGTTGTTGAATTCCTCTCTCAAAGAAGTCACCGGTTTTGGAGACAAAGAACTGGATCACTGTTCCTCTCACACCATCCTCAATTAGTATAGGCAAATTAGAGTTGCAGAAGGAGAACAATGCTAGAAAGCCAATTTATTCTGGGAAGTACTAAGGGAACTTCCGTGACCTCCCAAAGAAAAATCTCTTGAAATCCCACTTGGGGAATATGTCAAAAATCTCTTAAACGACCGTCATCTTGGAATTTTCAAAACAAATTTATTTCTTTTGAATAATATATTAATTGTAGAAGAAAGCAAATACTACAATTCTATTTTTTTAAAAGTGGTAAGTGACCCCCTGACCTCCCACAGAAGAATATTTTGAAATTCCCTTTGGGGGACATGTCTAAAATCCCTCAAACATCTGCCACCTTTTATTGTTCAAATAAATTCATTTCTTTGAAATACTATGTCAGTTGTAGAAGGAAACAAATATTTGAAGCCTAATTTCTTCTGGAAAGTGCTATGGGTACCTACCTGACCTACCTCAGAAACATTCTCTAAAATCTATCTTAAATCCCTGAAACGTCCACCATCTTGGGTTTTCCGAGACAAATTTATTTCTTTTTAATGGTTTGTCGTACGGTCAGGTGGTTTGTATCAATCTACTAAGTTATTACCGGAAAATATCCTGAAAGTACAAAATGGGTGTTACATCTATAAAAGAAAACTCTTTTTGTATATAATTTTCGCAAATTGGAAACAAAATTCTGAACAACTGTGGTACTCATCTATATAGAGCTTTAAGTTATTATTCTTACTTCAAATTACGCTGTTAAGCGTCCAGATGTAAGTTGTCATACCGCACCAGCGTGGCTTTCATCCGATCGTTTACACATTTAATTTATACCACAAAATAGTTTCGTTGCTGCACTTTTATGACCATTTATAAACTAATCACAAAAGGAATTGTCTATTGTCTAAAAAATAGGTTTTTAGAAAAAAACTACACAAACATAAATAGGTCTTTCTATACTATAGTCTATTTACATCTTACCTTCAATTACTCACCTTTCCGTGGTCATTTTGCAATTAAGCTATTGGTTAGTGAAGTCTGTCTGACTTTTTGGTTTTTGTAAAACTACCTTGGTCTCTGGAACGTCATCAAGACCAACATCATCCTCGATATCCAGTTCAATCTCTGAACTGTTCATGCACGCATCTCCAGCACATCCACCACACACTGAGAAGCAATGAAGCCTTCCTCTTCTACATTGACAATTCCTTTCACACCCTTTTTTGCAGTCACACCGCACAAGATGAAGCAAGTTTTCTGGAGCTGGTTGCAATGTTGTTGGGACAGGAACGTGTTGCCTATTTTCCAGTTTCCACCCCCCATTCCACTAGTGAAAGATCGTTTCCGTACCACTCCTGTAGTTGGTGGTAAACTCGAAGACCATGCTGTCGAGCGGCAGCAGATGGAGGTAGGGTAGTCAGATCCAAAAGATCATTACGTGCTTTCTTCCCGATAGTTTTCATGAACTTTCTATATCTGGTGTTGTCCAGACCGTGCTCTAGATTTCCTCCATGGAAATTAATGAAAAACGCTTCTCCGGTCTGCAAAACCTGATTCGCTGTTGCTTTGGGGTCATTAAATACTTTTACCATTCCCTTTAGCTCCAGATCTTTTTCAAGTACATTATATCCAGTGATGTGCCCTTTTGTGTAAATTCCTGACGTGGTATCGCAGCACATCATTGTATGGAGGAAGAGAATGTGGTATTTCATGTTCCCCAAGCCTTTTTTAAGTGATACACTACTGAACACTCTTCTATCAGCCTTCGTACTACCGGCAATCATTAGTTTAACTTCTCTATCGGGATCTGGCAGGGCTAAAAAGAGCACAAGGAGGTCGGAATCCTACCCAATTATTACAGGAATATGTCCCGCTTCTGCCTCTTCTAAAGCTGTAATAGATACTATTAGGTTGTCAGCATCAGAGTGCGCGTGCCGTACAACGTAGTTGGCTGTTCCAAGCTCGGAACACAGAAGCTTCACAAATCTAATTTGTTTTATTTATTCGCTAAAAAACTGTTTTTGAAATGTCACTTTACTATATGCCGCGATATCGACAGTCACCTCAGCTGAAACTCTACCACAGGCACGTCACATATGAGCTGCATCCTTAGTAGTTGAAAAGCTATTTCCATCAAACACAATTATGACATCCCTTCCATAGTTACGATTGATGTAGTCTATGTAGCTCTTGCATATATCAGTCAGTAGCTGGGCGTGGCCAAGGAACTCTATGAAGAAGGTCACCACCATCAAACACAAAAACTGGGCTATGAGGCAAAATGTTCCTGCTATCACATTTTTTCCCTATAATATGGATCATATTTGATTTTGTAGCTTTTCGCAGAGTACCGTTGTCAAAGAAAGCAAGTGGTTGCGGAGCAGGCTCATAACGCAGACAGTTTTCGAGTTCCTCGTCTTCTCTTACGATGCAAGCAATTCGATGGAATAACTAATTGAGATCTACAATGACGTTATCTCCCTTAACGACGATAGTTCTGTACATAGAAGCTAGATATAACACCTGGTCCTTAAGTCGCAAGCTTACGTCAGTGAATGTCTTACCAACTACAGATTTCGAGGCATTTTCCCGATGTCTTCCGCTGAATCACATTTTACCATGTTGTTGGCTAAGATTCCTGATGAAAGGGACGTTAGGAGTCCATCTGATCTCTCAAAGGGTGAATGTTCTGACATCCACTTTGATACTTTGTCATTGTTTAATGTATATCGTTTTCTTTATGCGAGTGACAGTTGGACGTGCTGTAGAGAAGATCCCCTTGAAACCCCAGTAGTTTGTCCATTGCTTCCATTACCTGAACTATGCCAGGCATTGCATTGATCCATCGAGAAAGTACTGCGTCTGTCATTCCGTGACTACGAGTAAGCCCTCCAGTGGTTTACACACTTCTCATGAGCACCTGCTCAATGGTCATGTCAAACCAAACCCTGCACCAAAATTTATCTGTTTGTCGGATTGTAAAATACGCGTACCCTTGTTTACGAGACGCTCATAGTCTTGGCTTGGGAGGATATTTTCAACCTTGACCATATTTTGAAATTCAAATGTGCTGCTTTGGAATAATAAACATGTTCAGCCGCGTGAAACTACGGAAGCGACTTTTGAATAGAAAAGAGGTGTAATCTCCAATCGCCCATCCTTTCATCCCTCACAAAGTTGTTCATTATTTGTACTAGTTTGAAATACTGTATCCATAGTTTTGCTATTCGACTAATTCTTGTGGCTCTTGTATTTTTCCTTGAATTTGTCTAAGATGTATTGAAGATCACTCTCGTTGAATCCAACTGTTGCTTCTTTGTACCCAAGGTGATTTTTCTGTGGTAGGTCACAGAGGACCCATTAACACTTTCCACAAGAAATTAGCTTTCTAGTACTATGTTCCTTGTTCAACCGACAAATATTCGGAAGAAATAAACTTGTTTTGAAAATTACAACATGGCGACCGTTTAAGGGATTTTTCTGTGGGAGGTCAGAGTGTTCTCCTTAACACTGTTCGGAAGGAATTGGCTTCCTTCTTCCTTTTATCTTGGCAAGAAAGATATAACAGCCCAGTGACTGATTTTTCGGTTCACACCTTACCATAGGTATTAGAAAGCTCATATGATGCAAACCCTTTGCCCATTGTAACAGACGTTTCGTGGAGATCCAACACTGGATATGAGGTCCAGTACTTATTTTGTTCTCCCACTTTACAACTAAAATGTAGCTAATGTAGTTTATTTTCATATTGTGACGTCAAATTCCGTTATTGGATTTTAAATATCAACTCACGCCGCACACATAAAAGAAGTCGTTGGGTGATTGACGTACTTCTTTGGTACCTTTCCTCAGTTATAACACGCCATACTGCCACAGAACTGTGGATCACTACCAACAGCAGCACTCTGCGACGGTTCGCGCCCCCTAGCTGTCTTTATGTCGCGTCACGCTGCATTTTTGGTAGCCTGCTAGGTGGAGCCATCTGCTGCCATCATAGCTGAACTATGAGTGATAAGACAAATTCAGCACACATGCTGCTCTTCTGGGTACTAGGTTCTCTTCAACACACATTGTCTCTTCCGTGTGCCAAAAATCGGGTTGACCGGTCTAAATTATTACGGCAAAACACCTGTCATTCTCTTCTTATCAGCTTTCAAGGAATTTCTACTGACACTGACGCAATATTAATTCCTATTTGTCGTCCCTCTTTGAATTCAATTTTAGAAAAATTCTGCATGAGCTGCTGAGCTAATGATGAGACGTATAGTTTTCCTTGAAGTGGGCTCCAAGTCACTCCGTTTGATGGATCCTGTGAGTTGTGACACCACGCACTGGTATCTAGCATGTTGACTATTCGACCTAATCAGGCCTGTAACTATCTGTGAAATTATACACAACTGAGACCAACATAATTATAAAATCTGATTTTAAATGTCTAAATAAATTAACTTCGAAGTTATTAACATGAGTTGATCGGAATAAGTTATACATAAATGACTCTAGAATAGTGTTGATTAATTTTAATCCTGAGCCACGCACGAGTGTACTGCTTTTCGAAACCAAAATAACGACAATGATATAAACAATGTTGATAACAAAATTTTGGGTGATATGGATTGATTCTGAATTCACCTAAAAAAACAATACATATTTGAATTACTAAAAAAATGTTATGTTTGTGTTCCGAAGAATCTGCAAAAATTGTTACTACTCAGACATTACGAACCTTATATTATCCGTTTGTGTATTCTCATTTAGGTACGGAATTTTATTCTGGAGATCCTCCTCTGATACGCATCAAGTATTTTTAGCTCAGACGAAGATATTAAGAATAGACAATTATGTTTTTACATCGTACAACATCGTAAAAAATAATATTTAAAAGGATATATATACTGCCTTTACTGGTTGAATTTGAGTTTTATTTATGGCCTTTAGGCATCTAAGGCTCAGGGTGGGATAGGGGAAGAGAAAGGATTCGGAAAGGTGTCGGTCGGCCAGGGCCTATGTTGAAGGTGCCATCTGTTATTTACATGCATGAAATCAAAAGTTCTTAACCAAAAATTCTGAAATTCACTCTTATGAATGCGGATAATTGTGTACATATTTCTCTTGTAGTTCTTCTTCAAGAAATATTCACCTAACTCTCAAAATGTCATACTCATCCCATGCTGTTATTTAACCTCATTATAAATTAGTGCTTCCAACAAGATATTAGAAAACAACAAACTATTTAATACAAAACGCATTTCAACTGTTGATTCAATTTGAATTTTTATTTAAAGCCTTTAGACAACTTTGGTGGGATCATGGGATAATTGCTGGAATGAAGAAGGTGGTAGGAAACGGAAGAACTCTCAGGAAACCCACACACACGCTGTTTGTCGTCCTCAAAGCACACTTAGCACCAGCTGGGATCAAACCGGGAACCCCAAAGGTGAGCGTTCTACCACTGAGCCACCGAGACCTCACTGTTGATTCAATTTTTCTCCTCCAGGAGAGAGTGCACGGACTTTCTTATCTCAAACATAAGACCTCTTTAAATGCCATGCACTGTATATTCTTATTTGAACTTATCCCTATTCCCGGATTGTGTTAAGGAAAATAGCCCTGAAAAGTTTCTCCTTGTCGATCTTAGACTCATACCTTACCACTGACTAGTACTTAAGACGATAGACAACTAGTGCCTAAGTGATCGCCATTTTACTGTTTCCTTTTGAACCGTTTATTTGTTCAACAACCTTCTACATTTGTTTCTTCATCCTCGTGTTCATCTGTTTCCCTGCAACTATTGAAATACACGTCTTCTCCGTCCCAGTTTTCCTCGAGTGCATTTGTATTCCATAACAACTCTGATGTCTCTCTTGATACAACCATTTTTTTTTCTCAGTGCTATTTTAGACGCTTGTCAGAAAGTCGAACTTCCTCGCGCTCCTTCAACTCCAATAAACGACAACATTGTAACACTAATGTTACATTTTCCTTCCTTGCTGTCTTCGTATTCTGCCACTTTCCCCAGACAAAGATAACAGAAATAGGGATCCTATTTTCCAACTCCTGTTTCAAAATAACGTGGTTTAACATATTCGTGGAACAAGATTCAGTTGTTTGAATTTAATTTATAGTACATTAGCTGAAGGAATACTCGTATGTTTGTTTAACAAACTGGGATTTATCATAACACACACATGTTGTGCTCAGAGGAAAGTTGTGGGTCTCTCTCATCATAAGCATACTGCTCAAGCTTCTTCTTCCTGGTAGCGCCTACAACGTGGATTTTTCTTGTCCTTGAAACATCAACAACATCCACGAAAAGAATTTCGAATAGAATATTTGAGTAAGTATCGGCCGTTTTGTTCAAGTAAATATTGATTTATTAATTTTACAAAAAAAAACAACAAAAAAAAAAAACATGGTAAATATAGAGATTCTTACAAGGGAACCGTCAATGAGATCATAACGAAACCTACACTGAAATTTTGCTAAGAGAATCTACGTCCTGTAGAAAGTTAACATACAAAAAAATCAGCTTCCCATATTAATTGCAAAGTACCGACATCTGGACAGGGATATTGGTCGAAGTATATAAAAAGTGTATCTTTTTAGGATTCGATCAGCAAAAGAAACTTCTGCTTCAGTTTCGTCCTGAAACAAAACACTGCCGATTTGTAGTATCACCTTGCACAACAAAGCACGCCTCACCAGGGATGTATTTATGGGGTCTGGATTCCCGAAATTCAGATTTTTTTTTCTCTGTAAAATCCATATAATTTTGCCTATTATATAAACACAGAGACACTTGTAAATTTTTAGGTTGACACTGTTACAAACCTATTTCGTATTTTTCGAAACTGATACATGGGGAACTTCAGTGTCAGTGATTCAGCCAGACTCCCCTGTCGCGGCTGTCAACCCCCCAACTTTAAAATGTTTGCGGTCAAAAATCAGTAGACACTGTGCAAAACTTCACTTACACCCTTCCCCAATTTTTGACTTTATGCCCCATGAACTGAAAATCCTGGCGGAGCCCCTGCAGTCTGTATGTGTTGTTTCATAACCCACTATAATGACGATATAGATAGTTCTAGATATTCTGCAACACAATAAAAACTCGTTTTTCAAGTTACCCAGTGGGTTGGGGTTACTTGAGACACTAGCTAAATATTATACTGAAAAATAAATTTTCGAACAATGTCACAAGTTAAGCCAACTTGGAGAATCTTAATAGACACCTAGATACCAAAATTAGATATATTTTTTAAAACACAGACATGAAGAAACGCCATAAAACCTTAACTATGAAGTAGTAATTGGGTTAAAATTGCTTACCGTCTTTGTAGACAATTGAGAAAAGCATACATTCACACCAAGCCTTGATACAGTGTAGGCACAATGCGATTTAAAAATACACATACACTTTTGTCTCAAGTCTCCGCAGGTGTCTTAGGTAACCCTCATTTGACGATAGTTTAACATCTAGCTAAGAGATGGCACTATCTACCTCTGATGTCTCATTACGACGTGAAAGCTTACGTCACCTTAGTGCCGAGAAATGCATTTTTTTTAGAATATATGTAAAAGAAATAATAAGCAATATGATTTATATAAACTCGTAATAGTTTTATATCATGTAAATATATAGGACAATAATTGAGCTTCCTCATTTAACTAACTTACTTCTTTACTTTTAATGACTAATTTCGTAGCTCTAGCCTAAAATTATTCCTTGTCCTTATAGTTCAAATTATAGGGGTTTAGAAGAGAAAATTATTTACAAAACGAAACCTGTCCCTTTCGATACTACTTTGTAAATAGGTTTCAGGATGAAAAGTCAAATCGAAAAACTACATCAATTAAATATAATTCTTGCACCCACAACTTTGCAGTCCTACTTTTTTCCTTTAAATGGTCAATATATGCTTCAAACTTCGCAATAACATCATTAACGATTTGTGAAGATGAAGCTTCCTCTGGACTCAACTCTCCTGAAGTTAACTTCGAATAAACAGTAGACACTTCTTCATTAAACAAATGTTTGATCTGATCTTCATCCACAAGAATTATCATAATAGATGCTTGTGTTAGCATATGTGCTCGAACTGAACGAGCATATGCTCTCCCAGAGAGCAGATGGGGCACTGTAGAAGAACCGTATACAGTTTTCCAAAGTTCTTCGATTCCGCTGCCTTCCATAAATTTTCCCATGCACCCCAGGAAAGACATCAGCAAGTGAAATCCGCCAAGACGAACAATGATGTTATTTAGGTCACTGCCTTCACCTGCACTATCCACAATCTCAGCAGATTTGAGATAAAATGGCTGATCGAATGTCACAAAGGCCCTCTTTTTCAATTTGACACATTGTGCTGCAACAAACGAAAGGGCAGAAAAAATAGCAGAAGGGTTACTAGGATCAATGTTTACAAATGGCAGTGCTAAAATATAGGATATTACGTGTTCTCTAGATTCATCGCTAAAAATACTATGGATGAATCCAGTTCACCCAGGAATGCATTCTATGTCTGAAACAAATCCACTGAGCCACAAGAAATTGAGAAGAGAACCGAAAATTTTAGGTGGAGGAAAGTCGGAAAAATCTTCAACAGTAATTTTCCCAAGTCCGTTTCGACTTCGCTTGCCAAAACTAAGCACTGGTATTTAAAAGTCGTCATTCATTGTTTTCTGAGAAGTACCTCGGGGTACAGGAATATCTACTGAGACAGCGTTTTTGGGAGCGATGCATTTTATTCCACCTAAAGCATGAAAAGTATCAAGTCTATCCAAACTTCTGACATTGATATCAGCGTTGTCAAACGCATACTGAACAAAAACTTCAGGGCCTATAACTGGTGTCCAACTTTTTAATAAAGACTGTTGGCAAACTTCAATATCATAGTAAGATGGACAAACTCCGAGGAGTTCAATATCTGTACAAGATGTTTTGAACCATACAATCCTAATATACAGCCCTAAAGTAGTAAGTATCGGCGAAACAAAAGATCTATGTCTGCATATGCTAATGTTGACATGGTTCACAGCTTTTCGCTTGCGTGCAATTTCGACTGATGAGTCCACATGTTTTTTCGATTGCTTAATGACCTCGTCCATGAAAACTTGCAGGGTCTTTGGTACAAGATTAAACCCCCCTTCAGCAATTTCTGTTGGAGTCGGATAATATTCACAATCAAAGGATTTTTTTTCAAGCTCTTCGCAAATGATACTGGCAGTCATACGAATAACTCGTAGTTTTTCTTCTGGATCAGACATTCGCTCTGTATACCACCTTTTTGTAATACCTTTGTTAACTACAGTTGTCATGGTGAATATTTTGGTCTTTCAAGGGGTGAAAGAAACTGTTAATCGATCACCAAAATACGAAGATAATTTCCGTTCCAAATGCTTTTCAGAATAAACCTCTCCGGTGTCTGACAATTCTCTCAGTTAGCCATTAACTCGTTTAGAGAAAACTGTGCATCCTCACTGTCTGCTATATATTTGCAAAGGTTTTCAATAGCTCACGAAACCCTAATAGGTCTACCAGTAGATGTATGAGTGTTACTTCTACCAAATTGGGTGCTGCAGCTAACATGATAACGATCTTCAACGGCGACCAAGTCTATTACTGACCGCACTCGGGCTGCAACAATACTTCCCCATTGATCATTTCTCGCATCAGCCCTTCTCAAAATGGCCTCTCTAACTTCAATAGTTCGAACTTCACGAACATTTTTCCGGTCTTTCAAAGGCAAAGTACTAGTTAGAGGTATAGGTTCGGAACAATATAAGCACTGAGTTTTAAAATCAAAGTGTACATCATCAGACCTGCGAGTCCTTGTAGACGGTCGATCTTGCAACTTTTTAGCCAAATGAGCTTTAATACTATTTTCTCGTGTGTAGTCCTTTCTACATGAAGAATGGACAAGAATTAGCACTATTTGCTCTTCTAACACAAGGTATAATGAATCCTTCAATAAGAGACTTCTTACCACGTTCACGCACTTCACTCGTTTCACCTTCCTCCAAACTTCGTTCACAAACCAAGCACCTCTACATATTCATCTGAACACTTTTCAAACACCTATGACAAACCAATTATAATACAAAATAGCTCCAGTTTTTTTTTCGCGTCTTGCTAGTCACCGGTGTGACTAGCCCCTCCCAAGGGTTACGCCCTCGCTTTAGAGAAGGGGTATTGAAGGATTGTAGGGTAAGAATGAGCTGGTTGGATGTGCTAAGAGGTTTCAATTAATCTTTATTGATCTTTGATTGTCATAAATTTATAGCAGGATGTCATAAGCAGTATGCTGATAACCATATTTTTTATTTATTTTTGGATCGGATGATTATGATATGGTAAATGGGTATGAAGTGCGATACACGTCATAACACTTTGAATAACAATTGGACGAATGAGTGATTGTTCTTCTCATCTAGGGGCTTCTCTAGATGGTAATGTCAAGAGGTGAGCCCAACATATAACACTTATGAGTACAGTGCAATGATGAACATGTTAGGTAAGTGAATAATGTGATTGATGATGGATGACGAAGCAAAGCTGTTTAGGTGAAAGGTGAAAATGAGAAGAAGACATGATGGCCTGAATATGTAGCTTGTGGTTTGACTTTGAAAATTTGTTGTGCTGCCTGCTGGATTTTGAATAGGATGGTTTCTTTGTTGAAAGGATATAAATTCTGTAGAGTTATAGTGATGAATTGGATGATTTGCTCTGTAGTAGGCACTGGAAGAGAGGAGTTATTGACTTGTGCTGTGTTTGGTTCTGGTATGCGGAGTGGTACTACCGGCATATTGTTTTCTGCGTTTGGTTTCGGTTTCTCTTTGCATTTAAATGAGTATGTTGGGTGTTGCTCTTCGCATGTGTTGCATTTTGGTGGATTCTGAAGGTTAGTGCATGACTTTGTTAGGTGATTTTCAGAGCAGTAGCCACAAATCGGTTGATCTTTACACTCATTTGCTGTATGGTCTCCGTAAGTTTGACATTTCTCACATCTGAGTGGCATTGGTGCTGGTGATCTGGAAGGTTCAACACGGTATCTTCGTTTATAGATGAATGCTCCATTTCTGAGAAGGTTATCTATTGTGAATTGATCTGTAGTGAGAATTCGCACCATGTAGCTCGGTGTTCCAATCTTCGTTATTATCCGGATGCATTTCTTGATGACGTGACCTTCGGCGGTTAGCTCTGCCTGGACTTCATCGTCTGGTGTGTCTGGTGGAACACCGCGGATTACAACAGATAACATCGGAGTTTTCCTAGGCGGTGGTTGCTGTTTTATTGATGATGAGTTGAGTGCCGTGAGCTGTTCTTGCGTCCCAAAACTTTCAAAACTGTATTTATTGCGAATGATTTTTGCTAGGTTTGGCTCTGCTGATTTGATTATGATGCCGTTCTTGGTAGGAATGATTTCACTGATCTTGTCTCTTTGTATGTATTTCAGTAACTGTTGAAGAAGGCACTTTGGTGCTTGGAATCTTGTGTCATATTTAGTCAGCAGAAATGGATAGAGCGGAGTTTCTGGAGTAGGTGATCTTCATGGTCAATGGATATGTTCATTGAATCAGAATCCGATGCTGAGTCACTGATGCGATGTGTTTTCTTAGCTGGTGGAGAGTGAGAACTTTGAATTGGAGACCGAGATCTTGAGCTAGTGGAGAGTTGGTCGGAGCTACGTGAGTGTTTGTTAGTGGTGCCTACAGTGGACGTTTTTGGAGTTGCTACTGATGATGTTTTGAGTTTGATTTAGGCATGGTGAAATAGTGCTTTGAGAACAGAATAAGTGCAGTGAATGATGATGGCGATGAAAAAACAGTCTTTGTGCAATGACTGTTGCAAAAATTCTCAAGTTATCTCGTACCCTCCGACACCGGAAAATGTCGTCAGTCCTGTAATGGCCGTACACGTACTAGTCTCTTCTGTACGTCTGCTATACAGAGTCATCGGCAGCATGCTAACGTACCATAGGCAGGCTAGGTTTGAGTTCGAAAATAATAGCTCCAGGAATAAATGCCAAATAAAATTGGTTCACCCTAATAAGTACTTGTAACTTTCGAAACTTTCTATCGTAAATAATTATAAACATAGCATGACAATTTACTTGTTTCTTTAGTTTTGTTTTTGCTATTATTTTTATTTATTTTAGTCGTATCTTCATGAACAACATTATGAGTATTAATGCTATCAATAGGCGTCTTTTTTAAAGTTGCTTACAGCGTCATCTATGGAACACGACAGAAAGAGCGTGGGGCAAGGTGGTGGTCAATGCTTTCTCTCCTTCACCATCCTCCCCGCATTCGTAATCATATTAGAATTTTATATAAAATAAAACCTTATTAATTCCTACAATTTTAAGTCCATCGCTTTTTCAAATAAAACAAGGTTGCTATTATTACTTCAATTATAAGTTAAAGGCGCATCAATATTAATATTTTTCTTATTTAAATATAACATTTTTGCAAATTTCCGTGGCTAAAATTGAGGTCATCAAAGCTACAACAAGAGGGATCAATGTAGTTTATTTTGTAGAACGGTTATTTTAGGTGAAATGGTTGATTTTTTTTAATAATTTTTAAATGAAAATGATTTTTTTCAACTTTCAGATGGGGATGCGGGGGGGGGGGTTAAGCTGAAGGGGGGGGACTTTTCATCCAGAGAACTACTTGCATAGTACTGTCGAATGGGACAGGTTTCGTTTTGTAACTAATTTTGTCTTCTAAAAAAAGCTTCGTTGACTGGACTAGTAAGAAAAGAATTAAAACAAGAACTTCTCCTTTCATTAATTTGTTAAATATATCCACTTTCGTTTCGAGAAATCGGGTTCAGGTAGGACTAGTATTCATTCCGGTATCTTGCTGATAAAAAAAAAAGACCATGGATTTGTGTGTCATGAAGCTATTTTCATTGAGAGACACGTCACATCTTTATTTTCAAGGTTTCTTTTTAAATCTTTTTCTTAAGATCTTACAATCTGCTCTTCTTCATTTCATAAGATACTCTCGCAGGCTCTTCATTGGGTCGTATCTTTAGAACGTGATGAAAACCGGTCTCGCAAGAAACCTAGTTACCTATTAAATTCTATCAAACAACTGAATTCCTTCGTTGCTTTTATTCGTTTAATCCTGATGATTTTTCGTCAATCATTGATTTTTTTTTCTTGTTCTAAGTTTTCTTGTTCCGTTTTGACAGATTTTATTTTATTTTCGTTTTTATTTTTTTCATCTTGTTTTGTAGTTTTATGAACGCTGTGATACTTTTGAAGTGCAATAAGGTACGTTTATTTAGGTTTTGGATAGATGTCTCGAGTGTTGACTATATTAGAAAAATATAAAATGTCTCCTCTAATCTTCATAGACTTTTACAGGAACCAAAATTCTATGAAATCTTTACAATTGACTAACATTGTTATCTAAAAGTGTAGACAAATTTATTTGTTTACAAAATAATAATCTTAAAGTCACATTAGCCTGCGATGTTTATTGCACAAATTTTTCACAAAACACATTAAAATTACATTTTAAACTGAAAGCACTACATGTATAAGTTTTTCTTGACAGATTTTGAAAACTATGTTGTCTTAAAGCATGCCTTACTTTATACGGTTTCTGAGAGTTTCATTTTAGCCTTCACCAGCAACAGCCTTACACAACCGCTTTGTCCGTCTGTCAACAACTTTCGACTCAGGAACTACTAGGGCTAGGAAGTTGGTTGAGGTGACTGGAAAGGTCTCGCTGCATTTTTTCCCCCCAATGTATCCTTGATCACGCAAATACGAGGTTACTTACTGTTGACGCCTTGCGATAGTTTATATCCACGGTCCCTCGACTTGCTCGGCTATTCTACCAACTCAGAAAGCAGCTTCAGTTCTCTTTTATTTACATTGTTCGATTATCTATTTTAGGGATTCCGTCAGAATTTTACGTTTGGGGACTATGAAGCCTAAATTGAGAGGTTTATGAGGATTTAAATAAAATTTTGCAGTTTTTTTTTATCAATTTTCAATTCTAAAAACGTTAACGTTGCGTCTTTTTTTTTAGAATTTGGGGATAATCCCGCCCCCTCCATTAAAGCGTCAGTGTGGAAAATACGCTGGTCTACGCAGTCCATTGGTAACACAGGCTAGCGCCTAAACGAAAACAGAGAGAAGCTGACTTCAGAGTGCGATTAAGTGACGCTACAACGTTTCTATTAGGTACTTTTTCACTACATGCACTCAGTTTATATAACGCGACTCAACGATAGGTGGCAGTGAGAAATTGACTTCATATTATAATACAGTGGCCTTAATTTACTATGCCGTTTTCAATCGAGTAACACTACAATCCTTCCGCATGTATTTTCATATTGTGTGTACCTGAAAGTGAATTTCCAATTCTTTCTGTGTACTTAGTTTCATGAATATTTTATAAACACTTTTTGTACACTTTTTATCCAAAATACAACTTAATAATTTCTTACTCAGTCATATTCAATCAAAGTTCTTCAATATATAACGAGGGAAATGGCGTTTTAGTGTATTTCAGATCCGTACAGCACATATCCGTACAGACTAAAATCTGATAAAATCTGATTCATTTCCGTACAGCTTACAATGACATAAGATGACAGGAACATGCACCCAGATAACATCAGCACATTTCCGTATATGTCCAGATGGGCGTCTTATCAGAATGTACCATCTCTAAACGTGTAGCTATGCCTGAGGTTAGAGGGAAGTCCAACAAAGAAAACTGCAAGTCAGGCAGGGATAAACAAGAAATGGTTGCTAAGGAGAGCATGTGGAATTATTCATACAGAAGTATTGATTTTTACATGAGTACAGAAAATGTGCATCTGTGAATACAGAAATGCATGTAAGTCTGTACATGTACGCCACTCGTCACAACTGAAGTACACCGCCTCGCGTCACAACTACATACGTAGAGCCAACGCAATTTCGGAAAGTCTCTGAGAGCGCATTATGTACAACTTGGTTGCGAATCTACTTCTATCACGTGACATTACAACAACATTGCGGGCGAGTGGGTAGCAGACAGTATAAGGATTCGCTTTCGCCCACTCGAAACAATAAAATCAAGTGGGCAGCGAAGGAACTGTGAGAAACTGTGGAGGACAACTTTTGAACCACCGCGCCAGGAGGTGTTTGCCTTCACAGCAAACGAATGAATGACTACAGCGCACATACTTGCGCGTATCTTTCTCCTCCCTGTTTCCCTCTCTATCATAGGCTCGCTGACTTCTACTACACTGTAAAAATAGGAGACACAACATTCATCCAAAAAATCGAAGCAGCTGAGCTGCCTCCACTTTTGGATCAACCTACATTCAGCCAGTTTTCGGTTTCACTTTCTGTAAAATTACAAAATGCGTATATATATATATATATATAGCTGTTCCAATATATTTCATTCAAGCAGAGTATTTTTTAAAGTAGAAAAGAATAAAAGGTAATATTCCTTTAAAATTAAAACGAAGAAAGTTGAAGTGGTCGGGTTTCGATCCAGGGTCCACTAGCACACTGATCAGACGCTCTTGCCACTTAGCTACGAATACAGTTGGTGTTTCTGGCTTCCCGAGTGATATCAATAGCTTGGGTTTTACTGCGAAGGAGGTTAATCATTAATACGTTTTTGATTTTACTACGAGGAATGTCTCGTGAAAAAAGGAGAGAAGCGTTTGCTACAGCGTAAAGATTTATACCTAACTTAATTTATCTTTCCGCCAATACAATCCTTGCCGTTTTCGGTTCACCAGTGAACTGTTTACTGTTCACAGTGTAAAGGCAATATAAACACTCAAAAGGGCGGGGCGTTCAGTGACAAGCAAGTAACGTTACTTCTTTTACTGGATTATAGACTATCCAACTAAGGTTTAAACTTCATCCACAAAAGTACGTAACCTCAAATTTGCCAGTTTAGCTTACACTTCGATTAGAAAATGACCGAGTTTTAAGCGTAAAATAAGTTGAACGTTCACGGACAAATCACTTTGGCCAGTTTCAACCCATTTTCAGTTAACGTTAAGCTATTACAAAGGAAATGTTAAACTTTAAAATGGAGTTAATTTTACCAATCTTTCCACTAAAGGGTTTACATACATCCACATTTAAGAGTAAATACAACAAAGCGTTAATTTTCGACTTTTGTTTCTCCATAAAGCGGAGTAACTTTCATCCATTTCGTGTTTCCACTTTTGACGGTGTAGCAGCCGAACCCAGAGACTTTGCGAAATGCGTTGCCTCTACATACAGTGTTTGATTCGTCGGGGATATGCCGGGGATTATCTCTGGCACGTGAGGATTTTATGCCCGATAATTGATTCCTAATATCATCCCAATCAGCGATAAAACCTTTGTATTTATACCGAAACAGGCAGTAGGTTGAAATTTACCAGCAAGCACTAGCTTTAGTATCCCCCTTCGTAATTTATAACAAATCGAACACTGCATATATACATACATAAACACAAACACACACACACACAGTAGACAACTTTGCATTCCAGAGGTAGCAAATACAAATTCAATCTTACCTCGATTTCGAATTTTGACGATATTTCAATAATTCCATACTAGCATCGAGGTAAAAGAAAAAAAAAACATTGTTATAAAATTTCTTGTTAAAAGTTTTTTTTAAAGATATGGTCTATTTTCAATTTTTTAAAAAAATGAACTTTTTAATGTAAATGAGATGGAGGTGATAATTAGTAATGATTTGTTGTGGTAATTAATAATTAGATATTGTATTTTAAATACGGAATATGGAACTCAATTTCTTTGCATTCTAACGTTGAATATGATAAGAATTTAAGGAAGAAATACAGTTATAATGATTATCTTGCATAATAACTATTAATAAGTAGCACATGCACTGAAATAAATGACAATTTTCAATGCATTTTTTATACAATGGAAAATGAGTTATTGAGGTCTCTCCTATGAGAAAACCTGAACCATCTAACAAACACCCTTCATGGCGTGCGTATCTATGCCCAATTTGTGGAGATTTTTGCCATTTTTCAAATATATGTAGCAGCTTCCCGTAATTAAATAAAAAAGCAACATGATGGGAAAAAAAGGCGTACTAAGACTTCATTTTAACAGAACCTGGAAACATCATTGTACCGAAGTAGATGGCAGAGTGTCAAATTTCGAATTTTGTCCGCGGTACAACTCGTGTATTTTTACAACTAGAGAGTTAGGAATTGAAAAAACAGTTTTAGTCTAAAGTGGAATAGCAAGGGCTATTCTCCATGTAGGCTTTATAAAAATGAATATTTCATATTTTTTGAAACTCCACAAGTAAACTTTCTATATGATATTTAATCATATAGCGTACTGGATGTGTCACTTTGTTGTCGACTTGAAAAATATCGAATATTCACGGCTATATTAATAAGTTCATACGTGCACTGCTACACCGAGCGTTAACTTCAAGAAGGCTCTCCTAATCCTGAGATGGAGAAAATCGAGTTTATTGAGACTTCGAAAGGAAAGCCTTGCGCTCTGTATCAAGAACATCGTTACAGAGTTCAGCGCAAGTATTGTGACGGAAGAATAATGTGGATGTGACGAAACGCAGAAAGCATAAGTGCAAATCCCGTTTATGTACTGCAGACAACAATGCCATTAGTGTTTCGGGTCTTATGTGTTCCAGATGACGCCTGTAATGAAGTGAAGAAGAGTATCTATGTGGTAAAGAAGAGAGCTAGAGAAGAATATCAACCAGTGAGAAAAAATTATAATGATGAATTTGGACACCTCTTCGATCGTGGCTTTGATTTTGTGACCTGTATTCCTCAGCTGCAATCATTAGGACCACTTTGTACCGCTCTCGGCTACATGGAGTAGGAAGCACAAGAGAATTTAAAACGGAACAAGACATACCTTTGTCAGAAGAAATTACAAACATGGAGGACTGATCTTCATTTTTACTTATTGGCGACGGAGAGGAGTATAGAATACTGGTATTTGCTAGCGAAAGAGGACGCATCACTTTTTCCAGGTCCAAGGAATGCTTTATTGATGGGACCTTTAAGACTTGCAGCAAGCAATTGTGTCAGCTTTACACTATTCATGCTGATGCAGGATGCGGTTGTTTTTTAGACTCACGTGGATGCGGTTGTTTTTGCGTTTCTACCCGACAAAGGAACAACGACTTACGAGAGACTTCTCCTTCTCATTAAGGAACGAATTCCTGACTGGAGACGTAATGTGATGGTTCTTGACTTTGAAGAAGCCGCTATACTCGCACTGAAAAGAATGTTTCCAGATATTCAAATTAGTGGGTGCAATTTTCACTTTAATCAGAGTCTTTGGAGGAAGATCCAGGACTTGGGGTTGGTCACGGAATACAGACAAGACAATGATATTCGACTTCACCTGAGGATGTGTGTTGCTTTCGCCTACCTGCCCCCGGAACACTTAGATGTGGTAGGTTATACATCCAAGGAGAATCGCTTCAAAGTGACAAGCTCCAAGAATTTTACGATTGGTTTGTTGACCAGTGGTTAGAGAATCCCAGGATCCCCGTGTGTGTGTGGAATTGCTATAACAGACGTCACAGGACAGACAACGCAATGGAATAGTGGCACCACAAACTCCCGACTGTTGTCGGCAAACCTGATCCGAGATTCAGCGAACTCATCAACTGTGTCAAAAATGAAGCAAAACCTCAGCGATAGAGTTGATCTCAATCTGGGTGGAAAACGAAGAAGAAACTCTACATTGCAGTTGGGCGAGCGTATCAGCAAACCCATGGAGTCTTTGTACGTCACTGAGGATGTCAAAAAAATATCTCCGAACATTGGCTTACATTCAGAAGTTTAAATAACATATTACCGTGATTATAAAAATGTAAAAAAAAATCTTTCAGAAGTGACAAGGGAAATTGTCAGCTGTGATTTGTGATTTGCTGACCAATCTAAAGAAGAGTGACAGTGGCTGTTTTCTCACATTTTTTAAACACGCCATTGGCATATTACAACATGAAAAGCATGTTGTAATGTGTCTTTGCCAGTCCTAAGCCTGGAAAAAGTGTGAAGGAAAATTATTTGAAAACACCATTGTAATGGAAACAGGATATTTAGGCTTAAGATATTTCGGTGTAGGATGTTTGGGTGTACAGACATTCGATGTACGGGGTGTTTTAGTTTGAAAAATTTTATCATTACACCGAAACGTCCTATCTAACTAACTAACTCTATGGCTTATGGAACTCGCAAGTTCATCGCCGCAGTAACAAACGTTCGCCATTGGATTCTATCCTAGGCAATAGGAAGCCAGTTTTCATCACGAACGCCTACTTCTCGAAAATTTCTTCTGATATTGTCCTCCAAACGACGTCTCGGTCTTCCCAATGGTCTCCTTCCACCTGGCCTTTAAACCAGGATAGATTCGTTTTTTCCTCATCCGAGCTACATGGCCTGCCCACCTTAGTCGTCGCGATTTCATTTTTTTTACAACGTCTGGTGAATCGTACAGTCCGTGGAGTTCTTCATTATGCAGTCTCCTCCACTCTCCAATCATCTCGTCCCGTTTCGACCTGTATATCTTTCTTAAAACCTTATTTTCAAATACACGTAATTTATGTTCATCTGCTAGGGTCGTACTCCAACTTTCGCTACAGTAAAACATTACTGGCAGAATAACCGTTCGGTATATTTTCAGTTTCAATTTCCTTGATAATAATCGCTATGTTAGAAGTTTTTCTACTGAATAGAAACATGCGTTGCTCGATACTAAGCTACTTTTTATTTCGTCCGTGACCTCATTTTTGCTTGTTACGTATGTCCCAAGTATTTAAATTTGTTTACTTTCTCTATGACCTCATCCTTAATTCTTATGTTTTTATTTCCTTCATTCCCTGTGTTTCGGATTGTTATCATGTATTTTGTTTTATCTATGTTTACCTGTAGACCTATCTCATCGCACGCTTCTACTACGACATCGGTGTTGCTTTGTAGTGCATCTATATCGTCCCCTATTAAATCTACATCATCCGCGTATACAAACAGTTGATTCAAACCATTCAATGATAGTCTCTTTTTGTCCCCTTTAATTTTTAAAATCGCATATTCTAACGCGAAGTTAAACAGTAGTGGTGACAAGGCATCGTCTTGCTTCAATCCGTTGCGAATCTTGAAACTATCTGACATATTGTCTTATCTAGCTAACAAATATTAACAGTACTCACAAATGCTTTAAAATGTCTTATTTCAGAATTGTAACGTTTGCTTGTGTTTGATCATTTTTTTTAATTAGACAGAAACCAAACATTAACAAAATAGAACACTTTAATTGACCTGCGTGTTGTGCTCCTGGTGTACATGCCATTATCGTGCTTCTGACGTAAATAACTTTTTTGTCGTGTTCCTAGCGTACACAGTGCTCAAGGGATGAATAAAGAGAAAATATGTTTTCTATCTTCTTAAACCGACACCACGTACCGTTTCTACTCTGTATAATACCAAGTTTTTATTTAGTTTTCAATCAAGCTGATATAGAAAACAAAATGTTGCTTCGTCTCATTGTTTTTTTTTTATTTTAACAGTGATCCACATGAATAAGTTGAATCGAAAATTATTTTAGATATGTTTTTCAGTGTTCATGTTTATGAATGCCCTGAAGTTTATAATTATGTTGAGTCACAGCCGAACTCGAACGCTTCCGTCGGTGTTGGCCCAATCCATAATTGAAGACCTGATGCAAAACATCCAAGTCCACCGGAGTATCTTTTCAGGAGGAACAAAAACAGTCCAAGGTCTTGGTATGTTATTCTATTCAGCTGACATTATTTTGTATTGAAAACGTTTTCTGTGGTGGGATTAGGATGTAATATTTATGCCCTTGGAACATAGATACCGACGAACAGAAAAAATGCAAATACGAAAAAAGTGGACTTAGCAATTGATGTCTTCGATTTGCTAGGATATGATGTCAGCATCGTTGATTGGATTTATGATTAATGTAGACATATCATGTGTCAGAATCCGCTTAGTTTTTTTAGATACTGGGGTTCCAACCTTCAGCACGAAATCAACTTATTACAAAATTGAAATTCCTCGATAAATCGTATAAAATATATAACATAAATGTGCGTTATCCGTAGCTGATTTGAGTCAATAGGGCAGATATTAGAAGTTAGAAAGTAGTGCCATCGAGTTGTCAACTTTACAACACTGGTATTTTTTTTAACAACACTGCTTTTGTTTACTGGATATTTGATATCTCTTAGTGATGTTATAAACATCATAATACAGTAATCAACGTTGCAAACTGTGACTTGTAAACAAAGAGAGAAATTATCAAACTTTTGACTTTTAAATATTCTTAACTTTGTCAGTTGAACTGCTAATACCTGCGTATGATGTATTATGCATAGCGTTATGATCTTTTTCAAGTGGATCTGAAATTGTTTGCGCCGCGATTTTGTTGATAGTCCTACGTTCCACTGCGTCATCTCCAGACTATTTGATTTGATACAATGAGTGATTCCGTAACCTGTATTGATTGATTTTTTGTTAACGCCCTAAATGAACTGTTAAGCTTTTAAGAACGGGTCTTACAGTTTTTGGTAAAGTAGTCTCCTAACAATCCCTTCAATGTACCTCGGCGGGAATTGAACCCACGATGACGAGCACGGGAAGGGAGTGGGCTAGGCTTCGTAGCATCTTGTTGTTTGAGTAGCCAGTAGTTAATACAACTTGCATAATTAACATGTATATCAACATTACTTTCTTTTAAATGTCACTTAAAATTAATTAATAGTACTCCCAGTGAATGTGAAGAGAAGGAGCTATCAAAATAAAATGTTCCTTATGTCATAAATATTGCATCTAAAATGTTGAAGAATAATCCAAGTTGAAGATTGTTTTATGAGGATTTAAGGCGATTGAATGAGTAGAGAATCTTCAACTCTTATTTTACTCTTACAAACTTTTTTTTTTGTTAAGGAAAGAGGATCTCAGTGCATACAGTATGGACCCTACTGTATAATTTACATTAGTTACATCGTCATATCATCACTGTATTCTATAGCTATATCCATTCATGATTAATAAAGATTTCGCTTTTCGGGGTTCCGACAACGCGAAAAGCTATTCATTTCAAGGTTGATGCAATCCCTCCAAGATGCAACATCAAAATGAGAAAGAATTATTTTTTTTTAATGAGGATTTCCAGTGTTACCCTCAGTTCCACCAGACGAATGCCAGGATGGTAGGAAAGCCCTGGCTGATAGCTCCTTCATCCTCTATCTACCCCATCCCGACCTGAGCCAAAGATACCAAAAGGCCATAAACAAAATTCAATTCACCTACTTAAACTGGCAATCCCTATTAAAAGTTCAGCAGTTTGAAAACTTTTTGCAAGATTTCCCAAATTACAAAATTTGTGAAAAGGCACTTCTTTTCGTGTGCATTTCACATATATAGGCTATTGTAACATTTTTGTTGTACAACGTTGCTTTCTTGTCATGGCAACGTGTCCTTCGAGTCAAATCAGTTTGCGTAAATACTAATTTTGTGCTAGAAACACGTTTTGAGTGTATTTCAGCTTTAACGAAAGATAGCATAACCTGATAAAGCATCCATTCAGATATGTACGGAAATGTGCCGATGTTATCTGGAAACAGGTACCTATCAACTCATGTCATTGTAAGCTGTCCGGAAATGAAAAAATATATCAGATTTTAGCCTGTACGGATATGTGCTGTACGGAAGTGTGCTCTGTTACGGTCTATTTCCTCCCTAATACTCTAACACTGTATTGTCCCAATTTACTACCTCGGCTATGGGCGCGGGATGAACCATTCGCGGTGCTGAAAGGCAAAATCTCATTAGTACAAGAGAGAAAATAGGTAACGAGTACTCCTTCCTGCCTGAGCTGAAGACGGGTTGGAGCAGAGAGTAGTGTCCTCCTGCTTGAGCTGAAGACGGGCTGAAGCTAAGGATAGTGTTTGCCTGTCTGAGCTGAAGACTTTGAGGAAAGGTAGAGAACCACTGTCTTCTTGAGCCGAAGACGAACAGAAACTAGGTGTTTGGTAAATAACCCCTTCCTGCCTAAGCTGAAGACGGGTTAGAGCCAAGAGTGACGACTTCCTGTCTGAGCTGAAGACGAGCCGCCGCCTAGGTAAAGGTTGCGAACCACTGCCTGCCTAAGATGAAGACGGGCAGAGGCCGAAGGGTAACGATGACCTGCCTGAGCTGAAGACGGGTCAACGCTAAGACCTTGGGTAGGAACTCCTGCCTGCATAAACTGAAGACGGCTCGGACAGGGAATAGGTTATACAACACAATTCCAAAGTGTATTCTTAATGAATGAGGTTATAAAGCAAAGCCAATAAAGCATGAGAGCATTTGAATGATAATAGGTTTATTAGTGGACTGCTGTCCGAAGAGAGCTCGATGTGGTTCGGCCCGAAGGCCGAGGAGATCTGACTGAATTACATTTGCTCGGAGGCTGCTTATATACTGAAAACCGCATCACATATTCATACACTGACTGTACGAGTTACCCGATATTGTAAGAATAATGAAATCACGACGGGTAAGATGAGCAGGGCATGTAGCTCGGATGGGGGGAAAGCGAAGATTACAGTGTATTGTGGTTGGAAATCTGGAGGAAAATAGACCGTTAGGAAGACTGAGACGTTGTTGGGAAGACAATATTAGAAGGGATCTTGGAGTGGTAAATGTTGGTGATCATAACTGGTTTGATCATCCTTAGGATAGAATAAAACTGGGAATGATTGTTACTGCGACGACAAATTAGCAAGTTTCGTTAGAATAGAGTTAGTTAGAATAGATATTTTACTTCACAAACAGCCCTAAAGAGCTAGATGTTTGGCAAACTAGATAATATATAAAAAAAGACTTGATTTATGTTTATATAACATGTCTTCAGTTTACTTAGATAAAATATCCTTATACAGAGTGTTGGAAAATATCACAGACAACACCCCCTTTCATAAGATTCCTGACATGAAAATAAGACAGAAGAATAGACCCCCCCCCCCCCGAAACAGGACAAATACTTCGTTTCGGCGCTATATGCCACCGAAAGCGTGGGAAAATGAACTTAAGAGCTTGATATCTCCAATACTATTAACAGTAGAAGTGAGGCGGCATAGTACCCTTAAGGACTTTAAACCTACTTTATCAGGAAATGCATACCAAAATTGTGCAAAGAATTTCCTAAAGGAATTATGAGATTTTCAGATATTCTCCGGAGTAAATAGTAGATTGAAATAAGTCTGAATGGGAATCTTTCCCCTATCGGTACAGATGATAGACATAATCATCGCCATCGAACCGGAAAAGAACAGTCTATTTTGCTGATAAATACTCCAAATATTAGTTGAAATGTAACGAATTCTTACTCCCTCTTTATGCAACCATTTTATAAGATCATCCCGCAAAGGAAACTTATTTGAGATATCGACTTGGCGCAAACGAGTCATTGTTACTTGGTAGACATGTTTATTTCGACCCACCTTTACTTCAGAGAATTTCTGGGAATTCCCTATTTCCTTTAGTTAATCTCTTGTGCCACCATTACACAATTTTGGAATAAGTAATTTTTTTGAGTAAACAGGTCTTAAGTCTTCCACAGTACCATCCTTCCTAAGTTCTATTTATTGATAATTGTATTGGAAATATGAAGTTCCACAGTTCATTCTCCCACGCTTTGGGCAGCCTATAGCTCTGAAATGAAGTGTATCCTTGATGACCTATACTTTTTTCTTCCTATTTTCATATCAGAAATCTCGTGAGGTCGTTTCGTTTGTGTTTTTTACAACACCTTACTGATACTGCGTGCAGATATGAAATTCAGATCGAAATACAGGATCCATAGAGATTGATCCAGTCATATTTGGTTTTTACGTATTATAATGTAAATTTGCCTTGAGAATGTGTTCTACCTCTCTCCTCCCCCACCCCATCCATATAGTCTACATGTAACCATATAGAACTTGCTGGTCCCTTGTCAGAGAACGTGTTCTCTCTTCCTCTCAATGTCTTTCTTTGAAGTTTGTGTAAATTAATCTCTCTCTCTCTCTCCATCTCTCTCTCTCTCTCTCTCTCACCTACACGCACACACACACAGAAAGAGAGAGCGAAAGATGAAGAAACTAAAGTAAGTGACTGCACAACATTTTTCACATTGTGCTGTGCTATATTCATGACCTTTTCCAACAACGCTTCATTGCGTAGACAGTGTACTCTTTGTTATAAATGTTGCCATGACAAATGTCTTTTAACGTTCCCGAGGCAGAAAAAAAAAACGCACCACAGAAACAAAATGAAACAAGGAAGAACAATTAAATGATCTAGCATTTTCTATGTATGATTAATATCTTAACATTACATGCAATGACGCTTGCAATATTATACTCTTGTTTTCCAATCCATCAAATAATCACTTTACGAGCATGAGTTGCCAAATTTCATTAAACTTTGACACTTTATAATGGCATTCTTTAAATTCATATTTAGACAAATGGGCAATTATTAATATCTTTTCTTCTATTAGTTCATTCTATGCACTGTAGATCAGGCTGCTATTTGTCACCTTCTTTTACAATATGCTCGTATTATTTTTGTTTCTTTTCTCCAATTGTTCAACATCGCTGTCTACAGTTTGCCCAGGATGACTGTGTTATATGTTTTAAACACATTTGTAAGTGCCAGATGCAAAAACATTTTCATTAAACTTACGAAACTGTGCATTTAAACCGAAGCAAAATGTTATATTTGCTTATTCACTACACTGAAAAAGTTGCATTATCTATTTACTTTTAGGATACAAGATGTCACTTCTTCAGTTTTGTTTTTATTCCTCACAAAAAATTAGAGTTTTTGACTTACATTGTTCTTGTACAAGCCTTGTTTTGCAAATAAAATAAAGAACAGCAGTGTACATTAACCCAGACTAATGCTACTAACCTTATTTTGACAGAAAACATTAATTCATCCACGTTTCTTACTACTAAACTCATTGAATTTGTAAGTATGAACAAATCAAATAACAGCTTAGACAATTTTTACGAAATTGTACATTTATTGGTTAAAGCATCACACTTGGCATACATGTAAATTATAATAAACTAGTGATTTTAAGCGTTGTAGTGATTCGCACCTTGCGCTCTGAACCGCCATATTGGAAAATGGCCGCAAAATCATTTTTTTTGTTATGCCTTCTGAGTGAATGGTTGTATTTTAATTTTATTTTAATCTAGTGTAGTTAACAAAATAACTAACTTGTTATATTTTACATGTATGCCAAACTTCATGCTTATGCTCATAAAATGCACAATTTTGCACTAAACCGCCGCATTATAATTTGGTGTACTTTACATAAATTTATCAAACTAAGTAATTGTTTTATTAGAGACAAAATCAATACGCCACCGTATACAATCAAAAGTTCTTTTAATATTTATCTAAGAAGAGGTTTTCCCCACTCTTTTTTTGATCACAAGAATCAAACGAAGTATCAGGGGGAGGAAACAAATGGAGAATACTAAACGATTGAAAAGGACCCGTCAGTTGTAGAGCCAAGGTCATATACCCCACACACGCCGTTTTAGACCATAACGAAGCCAATGGTGTATGGTTCATCTCTGTCGAACTTGTAGGTGCCCGAGATCTGGGATAGGAGGCGGACAGATAGACAAGACAAACCATAAATCTTCTCTTATTCACTGAGCTTCATACGAGGTCGCTGATAAATCAAATTTTAAACAAATCAATTGTACATTTACTAAATACGACGTTTCGACCATTTGTTTTAGCCGTTTCTCGACACATCTCACTTAAGCGGAAAGCATTCTATTTGAAAATAAGAACAAATTGTTAGGGACAGAATGTGTTAAGTGAATAAAAAGCGAATCAATAATGAATCAATTTAAATAACGGAAACATGTTAATTTTGGAATACATTAATAAATATTTCCGTATTTGTTGTCTTTTATATTCCAAATATTCTTTTATATTAATTTTTTGTAAGTAAAAATGAACTACTGTTATACAATGGACATATCACCTTGAATACACTGCAATTTCATCTTTCGTGGTTTGTCCCTTGTAAGCAGCGATGTCAGGTCGCTCTGCCGGAAGAAACTTTCTCAACTTTGGACTTTTTAACTGTGAATCTCAATCTAATATTAAGCTGCCTCAAGGAAAACTGTAATATATTTTTTTTTGTTCAGAAAGAGTTCTTATTTTCACATTACGGTGGTTGAACATTTATTACGCTGAACCTTAAAAGAAAATCCTGTTAAATTTTCTGCGTACTCGAAAATCTCATTAGCAACTTTGTAGCTCGTTCAAGATGATTTTTCTTTTGTTTGCACAAAAGCAGAAAACTACAACTAAAGTCAAGTTCATGGTAAAAGAATGCGTCAAATCATGTCAGAGGCAATTTCACAGTGTTTAAAAACGATTTTGCTGGCATCTCTCTTCTTCTATAACTTTAGTTTAGATTGAGACAATTGCAATTGCGTTTCTTGGACACAAATTACGGTCTTAGCCTGTTTCGTCATCACATTCTGTGTTTATTGAGATAAATAAAGTCGGGAAAGCTAAGGTGATTCAATCTATGTTACTAATGAAAAAAATGAACATTATTATGACTAGTCGAACGGTAAAGTTAATTTACCTTGACTTGTTACATAAAATATAATCAATTAGTCTAGCACTGAAAAAAAAATCAGTATATTAATGATATTGTCCATTATGGTACATTAATAGGGTATTTCGTTTCAGCAATAAATTTATCAGAGTTATGTCACTGTGTATGTAACTTAAGGTGGTACGGCTGATACGCACATATTGTTAATACGAGGTGCATTCAATATCTAAGATTTACTCATTTATTTTCAAGAAACGTACTCACTACCACCAGGTGCGAGGTCAGGTGAAAACGGAGCATGATGAACTACTTCAAAGTTATTGTCCGTGAGTCACTTGGTAACAAGGGCCGCCAGATGAGCAGAAACGTCGTCTTGATGCAAACACACAACTGCAGCCTCTACAAGCCCTTTTCCTGGCATTGCTTCGTTTCTAAAACGTCTTCATATGTTACAGCTATCACTGTGATGCCCTTGGGAACGAAATGAGTGGGGCGATGTTTTCTTAGTACTGATGGCAAGCCGAATTTTTTTCAGCACTGGTGTGAATCGGTATGTTTCCCTGACGCCGATTGCTGATTGGTTTCAGAATTGAAACACCACAATCATGTTTCATGCATTGTAAGAACTGATGAAATGGAAGCACCATCATTACTTCTCAACAATATCTGACACATTGTGACGTCAGAAGTCTTCTGTTCATCGGGCAGTATTTGTGAAACCTATTTTCAAGAAACTTTCTTAATTTTCAGGTCCTCAGGTAGGAAGGTATGCACAGATCCCTACGGAGATGCCGTTCGTGGAGTCCAACTCTTCCACGGTCTATTAGCGGTTCCCCATATCCATTTGTTCCATTCACACAACCATGTTGTCCGGTCTGCTAATGCTCCTTCGGTTGTTTTCACATGGCATTCGGTCCTTTTCAAAACTATTTTGTACGTGCATGACACCATCACAGCATTGACGGTGACTTTAGATTGGTGTCACTCCACGCAAGTTGAGATAAGTGTTCGAACCAGATCGCGTTCGAGATCACTGTGTTCGAACGTGAACGTCGGCACTTTACGACCATGAGCTTCCTATGAATCGAACGAAGCAGACCTGTTACTGCTCTAATAATGAACAGTTCAGTTGGGTACTGTCTCAAAATTGAAATGAAACGACTTCCTGTGCACAACACTTGCTGATGCAAAAATAGCTAAAAATCTAGAAACCAGGTAGAGAGACAGGAGAATTAGTATCGTTTAAGTTACAGTAAACCAAGACAAAGTGATCCGAAATCTAATTAACAGCAGCTTATTTTAATATTTTTTCAGCGGAAACACCAAAAAGGAAGACTGACTTAATTATTAGGTTTTGAATCACTCAATGGAACTCCAAGCAAAGTCGCCATCTTTGGTAGTTTGCCCAAAAATATATCTTTCTGATAGTCTGTAATTAAAGTGTTAACCAATTATCACATTAGACGAAGGTGGTTTCAGAGCAAATACCTAATTCTTGATTAATAAATTGAAGACTGGAAATGAAATATATATATATAAAGTACCAAAGAAAACGCAATTTTACAGAAGAGAAAAAAAAACGGGTCACTCCGCATTGAACACATATAACTACATCTTCCGGTGCGATTTTGTACTAGTTCCAAGGGTCTAGGAATTTCTAGTTTTGCAGCTTCTTAGGCTTGGCAAATTGAACATTTTAACATCGAAAACGCAATTTTCGGATTTGTGCCACTTACAACGTTTTCAATGTCATGTCTTCAATTGTAGTCAGTTACTGTTTCGTTCCGCTATGTTAAACATTGTAGTATGTTGTTCCTTTGTATTTTTATTATGGCTCCTCGGTCATCCCGACTGAAGTTTTTTGAAAATTTTCTTCAGTTTCATCCGGTAAACACTTGTTCAAATAAGGCACTGATCGCTACCTATCTATTCTATCTTCAAAAGAGTGATTATCGAGTAACGTCATCCCTCATACGTGGCGGTTTTAGGCAAATGTTGCTTGTTTTAACATGTAAAAATTATTTTTCAAGAAATTAATCTTCTCCTAACCATGAAATTGAAGATCAGTAACTACTAAATAGATCATATTTGCTAGGAATGATACCAAATGTCTTTCTTTTCTTTTCGTGTCTCAAAGATACTACAGTGAAATAATTTTGGTGTGATGGTTATCTGTTGCGTTTCTGGCGAGAAATTTGAAACATTTTTTCTCTATATCCATTTATAACCATACAAGTACAGCATTTCACAAATTGCTGGTATGACAATAGATGTCTGATAAATCGGAAAAGATCGTTTTTACTTCATACAGATCATTTAAGATCCTTTCTTTATCTGGCTATAGCTTCTTTTTCTTTTGTAGCGCTGCGTACCAAAGCATGTTTAAAGCTGGACATTCATAACACATTCCTCTTACTAAAATTTGACCAAAGCAAGCACTCATAAGTAGGATTTAGGAAATCTATGAAGCGATGTATTTAAGAGTTAGACGAGCATATAGAATTATTTATGGAGAAACACAGACATCAATAGCAAAATAGGTCTTTAATAGGCGACTAAATAATTTGAGAGAGCGCTGCTGAAGGGCAAGATATATTTGCATGATGGTGGTGATTTTACGTAACCATCTGGCGTTGTTTTTTACTGGCAGAACGATTGGTTCTAAGGTGGTTAGTGAAGAGATATAATAGACTAAGACTCCCCTCACCTATCTAATCTCGAGCACAAAGATCATTCGTGTTTAACTGCCATTTTTAATTATTGATCTTTGGTGATCCTTACCCTTTATAATGCTTTTGAGATTACTGCTTAATATTTACAGAAAGTGTGTTGTGGGGGAAGATGTCTAATGTACTACATACCTTATTTACCATATCCCATGACGTAATAAGGTCTTTAGAGAAGGAACGGTTGTCACTTAGAACCAGTATAGGAAACAGTTTTCCTTTGCAACTTTTATATAGAGTTATGTGAAGTTCATCTTCGCATAGATGAAGTTGAAATATGAAAGAACTCTTTTATTTGTTTGCAAAGGTAAATAATGAATTTGAGAGCTGAATAACACCCGAAATTCAGATTCTTCTCCCCACAGCAATGTGCACAAACGATGAAGAAAAGGTTGAAACTGAATATATGACATTGACAAAGGGTTAGTTAGTTTAACTTATTTATTTATGATTTTTTCGTTTCACATTTTCGGCTATTCTGGGCTTTCTTGTGTAATTCTTCTTCCCTTTTAAGCTGTACACCCGCCAAGCACAGACCCGATAGAAGAGTAAGTTTGAAACAAACTTGTTGCAATCTTGCCATGTTAAGTGTAAAAGCTTACATTAAAATTGTCATGGTAAGTCTAGAGCTTGAATCATACTTACTAGTTGACAGCTGAGAAGATTGCTGCAAGCTTGCCTTATCAAGCTTATAACAATCACGAGATAGGCCTGTCATGACACTAGGGGTAAAAAAATATCAACAAAACTGTCTACGTTCAGTTTCAATCAAACTTGCAAATTCAAGTCAGCTTAGTAGTCAATTTCAAATTTGGATCAAGTTTGTTACATCAATCATAACTACACAAGAGAAAATCAAGCTTGTGGTAAGCTTGCGTGCTCTGTGGGATGTTATTCTAGGAATTGTCCATTTTTATCCCGAATGTACGTGGAATATTTCAGAACATTTTAGATCAAATTAGGATATAACTAACATGTATTTCTCAGAATGTTATAAAAATATTCTAGATTAAAATTTTCACCAAGATATCCCTAGGATATTCATAGAACATCCCCAAAGGATAAATGTTTACCTATTCTCAGAATATACTTGTAGTATTCCAATGAATATCCTCAGTATATGCACTCGTTCCGGACATTCAGACACTGTAAAAATATTCCACGCAGATACCAGATATTTCTAGGACATCCAGGAATATCCCAATATTACTAAAGATAGTCCTAGGACATCCTGAGGGCTGTACGAGCCTTTTACTTCGAGCATGAAGAAGGCATCTAAACCTTATCTAAGGTTACACGTGGTAAAAACAGAAGGCAATATTAAAGTCTCTAAAACAGAAACCATGTCAATTTTTCTGTTAGGTTAGAAGTACAAGAAAATCGACACGTGTAAATAAATCGACCTTGAAATACTAAAAACAAACTCGGGGAACCGAAGGATTTAATGAAAGAAAAAAAACAAAAACATGTTCGTTGTTATATATATCTCTTGTAGTTATAATCTGATGCTCGCCAGATGTCACATGAACTGAAACAAATGAACGTAGCTATGATTTATGTTTGAATGTGTATGCGTCCTGTGTGTTTATATTTCGCGTGTCTCACATATGTAAGGTCACTTATCTGCCCTACAGAACTACTTCCACTGTACCATTCTTATTAATTCAGCTCCAGTTATTTGTGGAAGACTTCAAAGATTTAAGAAGAACAGAACAGAAGGAGAAGAAGACGAGAAAAGGAGCTCATCAGCAAAGAAAAGAAAGAAGAACGCAACAGTGGAAAACATGAATTAGTAGAAAAGTATACAGAAGAGAAATGCAACAGAAAACGAAAGCAGTTTTACGCTTGTTATGTACGACAGTTATCAAATTACAATCTGCATGGTTACATTGCCGTAACCGTCTTACACTGGTGACCATCTTAGCAACAATGAAAGAAGATTTATTTATTTCCTAAAAAGAAAAAGAGTTAGATAATACAAATAAAATTTAAGGTACAGAAAGATAAGTTGATGTACTATTAAGTTGTCCTAGCGAGTAACTCCTTTTACCAAATGAAGCTATAGTCTAGATCAGTGGTCACCAACTTCTTCGTCAGTCGGCCGAATTAAAAAAGGGCTCTATTAAAACGAATCAACATGTAAACAATATAATAATTTTAATATAGTAACTTTTTTGCAGGTTATACTAGTAACCAGGAATTTATTAATTATCAAGAATAATGACCAAATTACTTCTTGGGTTTAAATTATTCTCTTTTAGATCTGGTATAGAATATACGTAGTAACTGTAATTTTGGATTTGTTTCGAGATTAGTCAAAATCATTACGCGGGCCGTAGGTTGGAGACCCCTGGTCTCTAGACCATTGGTTCCCGATCTTTTGCCAATTGCGTACCACTTGGTAGTCCGAGCTAACCACTGCGTACCTCTTGTAGTGGCGTACTCGCAACTCATTGTTCAAGAAGGAATTCCCCATTATTCGCCAATATATCAAAGCAAGGGAATGGAGTCTATGGAGCACATTTTCCCTTTTTCTAATACAAAATGGCTGTTGTACAGTGTTATATTTCGCGTAGTGTCTCCGTTAGCAGTAATTCAAACCTGTTTCTCACCTCACACCACAAGACCACCTCTACACCCATGCAAGATCATATATGGTTTTCTGGTGGACTAGTTGTGCACTACGAGGAGCAACTATCACTGGGGCAAGGCATCACTGGGGACCTGTCCTGTACTCGCAGCAGTTGGAACGTGTGCAGCAGAAAGAGGTGAATCGTAAGGATGTACTGTTTCTTGCCGACAATGCCAGGCTGCATTTTGCGCGGGTAGCTACTACCCTACAGCGACTTGGCTAAGAAACACTCTGCCATCCACCGTACTCCGATCTTGCCCCAACTGATTAATACCTCTTCCATTTCCTGGACAACCACCTTCGTGGAAACCTACTCCAATGAGGCAGACTTGCAGCAGGGACTCACTACCTTCTTTGCGATCATGACTCCCGGGTTTTACCCCAGGGCATTAAATAGCTCCAGGAAAAGGTGATTAATGCTGATGAGGATTACTTTGAGGACTAACGGTGAGAGACATTTTCTGTATACTTTGCATTTTCTGACTACGAGAAACAGCAAGAACTTTTTGTTTACCTTGTATTTTTGTTTCTAATTTCGACTGACGTAAATGTAGTGCATAGTTTCTAATTTCTATGGATAATTCAGTGAAGCTTACCTTTTTGTATTAAATATAAAAAAGTGACCAATAACCGATTTGGTAATAATTGACAACTTGGTAACTGATTATTTCCGTTTCATTCAAACATAGAAATTGGAAATGTATTTTAATATTTATAAAATTGAAGCAATCAGGATAAACTTCTTATCTGTTTGTTGCTAAATTCATGGTTCTAAAATAGAAAATACATCCCTTTCGGCAGGCCTCTGAGGTAGATCTGCAAGTTTTTTATTTTTATTTTCAAAAATTCTAATCTCGCCTTCTATGAGCGCTATCGAGAAACTAGTTATTGATTTATATATTAATCATCAAGAGCTTTTCAACGTTACCCCACAAGATGTGGTTTTAAAAATTTCGAATTTCCACCCCCACCCCCACAACCTCTGAATCGTTGGTGTGACTGTAAACTTCATAGGGAGTACTATAATTTATGCAGACAAATTTCCCTTTAAGCTGCATAGAGGCTGATATATATTTTTCTTTCGAAATTTCAACTGCCTCCCCTGACCACCCCCTTGGGCCGAATTTGCTCATTAACGAACTTAGCCGAGCTATTAAGCCTAGAAACAACATATTAAAAAATTTGGTTCAAATATCTTCAATATTATGGCCGCTAGCATGTAAATATATAGATGTATATTTTCAAAATTTCAACTCCCTTCCCCGATCACCCTCTTGGGCCGATTTTGCTCATTAACGAGCTTAGCTGAGCTATTAAGTCTAGAAAGAACATATTAAAATTTAGTTCAAATATCTTCAAAATTATGGCCGCTAGCGTGTTAATATATATATATATATATCCAACTTAATTACATGCTACCACACTGCTATGATATGTATTGGGTGCATGTATTGAGAATACATTTAAGGATAGAAAACCATGCAAAACCAACCCTTTTCGACTGGCAGATTGGTGTGTTGGATAGAGTGATTGACTGCTCATCAGATCCGTGTTCGATTCCCATAAAAGGTAATATTTTTTTAACTCTTTTTTTTTTAAAAAAAAAAAGAGCTTTACTTTCTTTTTTGTACTTAAAAAGAATCGCTCCCTTTTTAATTTCTTTCGTAGTTTATAAAATGTTTTAGAAATTAAGTTAGCCAGTGCATTGACTGGGACTTAACTGAACCTCCCAGTTCTGCTAACATGCAATCTAATTATGATTTTTTTCATCTAACAATTAATTATTTCGTACTACATAATTTGCAGAAAAAAAGTGATTAAGTTGAAAAATTGGCAGAAAGAAATTGTTGCAGTATGGACAGGGATTTGAATGGAGATCTTCGTATTGTCGCTGGATGGTCTTGGGATCGATCTCAGTGGCCAACCATCCTGACTGAGGTTCTTCCAGGGGTTTTCCTTAGTCACATTAGGCAAATGCCGGGATGGTACCTACAAAAATAGGCTCTGACCGTCTACCTTCCAATATCCTCTTCCCACTATATCCCGGTCTGGGCCGTAAATGCCTAAAGGTCTTAAAATAAATTCAGATACAGGAAAGAACTGAAGAAATATGGAATATCGAAACATTGCATCAGCAGGAAACAGATTTATGAAATAAAGAAATTTGTAAATTTTAAAATAACATGAATTAACAGCAGTTTCCTCCTTTATTACTTTAAGAGACGGTTGGAAAGAAGAAGAGAAATCAGGATAGTTACGACATCGTCACACTTCGATTTGATTTTTCCACGAAAATTTCAAGAGTGCACGTGATTGCATTTTTAAGGAAATTCTTAAAATGTAGTGGGAGATGGCTTTCTCTGACGTGTAAAAAATATTTTTCTCTAGCTTGAGTCCTCTCGTTCCAAGTCAGCTATCGAGTGTATCGTCTGTCTGTTATGAGAGTCCATATTGCCCTGTTTACCTCTCAATACCAAATGAAGTCTTTCTCTCTATCAGTTATTAGGTCGTGACTGGTGGCAAATGGTTCGTTTCGAAAAAGTGTTAATGACTGTTTTCCACTGAGGAACGCGGCGAAAAGATCAATAAATATCATACATTGATGAAGCATGCACAGTGTTGCCAATTGAGATATTCAAAAAATCGTAAATAATTATAAAATTATTCATAGAATCAATGTTTAAATTAGTTTGTTTAAAAATTGAATTTACGAAATAGAAAATGGTTATCAAAATTAAGAATAAAAATTCCCTAATTTTGTAAAATTCAGTAATATTTAAAATTAAACCATTTAATTCGAGTCCCAAAATTTCTAGCGACATTATGTCCAGTGATTCTGCCCCTCAAATCCTCGAGAACACCCCCCCCCCCCATGCGAAACTCTACTTACACTCTCCCAGATTTTACACCTCCCAAAATGAAAATTCTGGTGGAATCCCTGATTACGTCTGTTGTTACTTCTCTTAGGTGTAAAAATTTTAGCGGGATGGCGAAGGCTTCGGAATCACGCCAGTATTAGTTATACAGGTTTCGTTTATGTTTGCAGAAAAGCATCAACTCTGTCATCCTTGGGGTACTAAAAAGGCAGCTGGAGAGGACTGGTTTTCTGGATTTATGAAACGACATCTTGACCTTTCGTTGAGGAAACCAGAGGGTTTTTTCCAAAGCTAGGGCCAAGGGAATGAATGGAAGGGTTGTACAGGAGTTTTTTACTTATATCGCAGAGTTGCTATGGACACGAATCCCAGTATGCTTCTTACATCAGAAAAAAGTTACAATGTAGATGAGAGTGGGTTTCCATTAAACAACAAGCCATCAAAAATTGTAGCAGAAAAGGAAAACCGTGAAGTGATTAACATTACAAATGTAGAAAGAGGCGAGAATGTAACAGCAGTAGTGTGTTGTAGTGCTTCAGGTAGTTTCATTCCCCCATTCATCACTTTCAAGGGAAAACGGTTTAAAGAAGTCTTGAAAACGGATCTTCCTCCAGGTTCCATGGTAGAAATGAATGATGATGTCTTTTTACTATGACTTTTCATAGTACTTTTCACAGTACTATGAAAAGTTTTTACTACAACAATTTCAAAGAAATCGTGTGCAAGGAAGGTGTCTCCTGATGGGCAGGCTGCACACTGTTCTCTGAAATGTGCTGCTGAACTGCTCTATCTCCCACCGAACACCATACTCAACCCAAGAAGACATTTTACCATGACGCTGCAACAGCATATCTTCACAACCAGGCTGATGGGACAATCAAGAAATTTGTGTTCTGGAAAATAGTTAGGGACACTTGGAACAGGAGTGTAACATCAGCTTATGCTACCAAAAGGTTCCAATGCAAAGGGATATTCCCTTATAATCCCAATGCCATCCCCGAGGACAAGTTTTTGCCATCGGTAAATGTCTATGAAAATTGTAGTGTACCTGCACAACCTAATGATAGACCTGCTCCAAGTCTGTCCCTTCTACGCACCATCTTCCCCTCTTAGGACACCTACAAATTTACCGAGCACCTCCTCTTCCATTTCACCATTCTCTGAAATAATCCCATCTCCAACCAAACAGCCAGAAAAGACAAAACGATGTAAAAGAAAACTGGGAGCATGCCATTTAACAACTGACAAGCATAGTCCTACTCCCGTAGAGAAGAAACTGAACAACCGTCAGAAGACTACGAATGTCGGTAACGATGAAGAAAATATCCCTTGCGGTTTCTGTGATCTGTTTTACTACTCCAAAGAAAGTGCTGTTAAATGTGATTGAATACGATGCTAATTATGTAAAACTTGGTTTCATGAAATATGTGTCGGGACTGTTTGTAAAAAACAATTCATTTGTGGAAAATGTATGCAGTCATGTGATTGTGCAAGTGATCAGAATAGCCCCGTAGTTTTTGAAAATCTTGCAATGTGTAGTGTTTTAGTTTTTCCTTTTTTGAAACTATTAAAAATGCAAACATATAATATTCAATTGTGCACGTTTGTAGGGAAAGGACTGCCGTTTCAAAATAAATTAACAGTTTTGGGGAAAACCCTTTGTTTCTACTTTTTATATACTGTTACTGTTTAATGTGAAATGATGGGTATAGCCCCGAAATACAAATCTGTGAACAAATAATTTCTTCGAAACGCAAAGTGCAAAATGATACTTTAAGGAAACAACAACATCTTACTGGAGTTGAAAACACTCAAAATGTTGTTTAAGTAGAAAAATAGAAACAATGTTTACTTGTTTGTTGCCAGATCACAGCCAACGAATTTCAGTAAATCACTTGCGAGCCAGTAAGTCTTTAGGAATTACTGCGAAATATTTCGTTCTAACACAAGAGCAACATTTCTCGTGTGTCATCTATTGAATAAGAGAAACATAAATGTGTTATTAGAATGTATAAGAAGCTTTAATTTTTATTATTGACAGTATTTTGAAATGCAAAATTTCGGTATATAGTTGCAGCTATTAGGTACATAAATCGTACGTTTTTCTAGTACGTGTATTACCTCTCTTGACACACTGACCGAGCAACCGTACCCCAATTAGTAGAGCCATAGACCCCATAATAGATAGACTTAGCACGCTTCCCCATTTCTGGCTGCGCTAAAACTAATGGATGTTTATTCAGAGCACGTGATTTTGAATCCATCCGCTAGGTAACTCTGCCATAGACGTTATATTCTACTGTGAGGTCTATGGCAGAGCTCCCTGGCTAATGGATTCAAAATCACGTGCTCTGAACAAAAATCCATTCGTTTTAGCGCAGCCAGAAATGGGGAAGCGTGCTAAGTCTATCTATAATGAAGTCTATGGTAGAGCACAGGTTTTGCAATGAGAAGATCCTGGGAAAGATGCCAGCGGACATCCATCTTGACTGATCTTTATCCTGATTTTACCTTAGTTACACCAAGAAATCAGGGAATCATAGCACAACAATTGTTACATACCCGTTTCTCCGAAATAGACAAAAATGTAGGTATGTATAAAAACAAACTACATGAACAAGTTAGAGGTGTGATTTTTACTAACAATCGCGAAATTTCTTGATAGTATTTTAGTCATGCAAACATAATTTTTAATAAAATAGGTTGGCAGTACTGACACCTGCAGTGTTTAGATACGGGAAAACACACAGTACTTTTCTATTGTGTCGAATTATGTTTATGGCAAGTTTGGCGCAGTTAGTTCTAACTGAATGGAATACAAGCTGAACAGTTGAGCATTAAAAAGGTTGGCAACACTGAACTACACCAATCAAGACTATTTCGACGGCCCTAAACAACGCCTCAGCCTCTGCAACCTTTGCAACAACGTCTCAGCCAAGTCTTTACAACTTGTGGTTCTTGAGATATTAGGGTTTGCCAGATTCTGTAAATGAAAAACCGGGACGTCCATCTCAGAGCTCTAATACACGTAAATACTAAACCCTCGTTCATCCTGAACTCTTTTATCCGGAACGATTCTCAAAAAATAAAAAAGTAATTTTTGGCCAATTTTAAAATAGCTCTACTTTTTACACAGTGAGCACGTCTAATTAGTTCTCAGCAGTGTAAATGTGCAGTGTAAATGTGCAGTGTTTTACAGCATTTGCCCTCAGTTTATTAAAATAAAATTTGTCTTGTAAAATAAATCATTTTGTTACTGTAGTTTTGTATTTGCAAGCGCTTATAACATGAAAAAAATCGTAAATCTGATTTTTAAGAAACGGGTCCGGTCCCAGGAAGTTCGGATAAACGATGTTTGAGATTGGGATAAAGATATATATATATATATATATATATATATATATATATATATAT
>JAGDQP010009429.1:48454-59178 GCA_022664845.1 Lepisma saccharinum | reverse complement strand
AGCAGTCCGGCGCTGCGGTCGCAACGACACCACTGCCAACCCATACATCTGACGTGTTGCCAACTACAGGTGTTTCCATTATTCTGATAAGCATCTGTATATATATAATCATATTCAGCCGTTTTCTATCCACTGCTGGATGAAGGCCTCCCCCTTTTCTTTCCACATATCTCGGTCTGATTTATATAAATAAATAACAATAAAACACAGCCATATTCAGGGTCAAAATGCCCTGGTTTTGACTGTAGACTGCCAGGACACCGACACGGCTACTCGAACGGACTTATACGTGGCGACTATCAACTGTCTGTCATTTGCAGGAGAGGACAAATTAGAACTGCAGAATGAACTAACAAAGACACCATAGGACTATCAGAAGTGTGGAGGGAGAATGAAGAACAGTTGGAACTACCGTCGGGGCACACGTTCTACTTTAAAGGAACAGAAAATGGAAAAGCGACAGGCGTTGACTTTAAAATTCATAAAGACCTGAAGTCACGGATCACAGAAATTGAAGGAATTTTAGATAGAATCGCACGGGTAGTAGTAAAGATAAACAAGAGACACAGAATGGAAATTATACAAGCGTATGCTCCAACAACCTCACATCCGGAGGAGGAAGTCGAAGACCTATACGACGAAATACAGAAGATTTTGGATAAGCAAATCGCATTACAAAATTGTAATGAGAGACTTCAATGCGAAAGTAGGAACCAAGCAGAGCAGTGACACGAAAGTGGGAAACTTTGGATTTGGCAAAGGAAACAAGAGAAGAGAGAAGTTAGTGGAATTCTCAGAAGCCAACAGACTGTTCATTTCCAATACATTTTTCAAGAAACCGCCCCAGAGGAAGTGGGCATGGAAAGGCCCAAATGGGACTAAAAACGAAATAGACTATGTTTTATCGAATAACAGGGCAATTCTGCAAGACGTGTATGTTCTGAACAGTTTCAAAGTCTCGAGTGATCATTGGATGGTGAGACGTATGCTGAAACTAAATACTAAACTAGAGAGAAAGAAGCTTATCAGAGGAAAACCGCCACTTTTAGATCTCGAAAATCTAGGGAGAAACAGACACACATTCGAGATAGAGCTAAGCAACAGATTCAGCGCCTTGGAAGAGTTAGAGGATGGAGAAGACATCAATAGCAGAAATAAAATACTGACCGAGATAATAGGAGAGACAGCCAAGGAAATAGCAGGCACCAGAAAGAAAAAAGAGAGCAAAATCTCAGAAGAAACTAAACTCTTGATGAAGAAAACAAGGGGAAAATTGTATAAAGAGGATTGAGTACATAGAACTAAATAATACCGTAAGGAGATAAATAAGAGAGGATGTACGGAGATATAACGAAAATCTTGTTAGAAATACAATCGAGGGCCGAGGCAAACAAGAGCCTGAAGAAAACCAAGCAGCAGCTCATGATGGGGAAGAAGCAAATAATGGCAGTTAAGAGACCAGACGGGACCGTAACACGAAATAAGGAAAAAATTATAAAAATATTTGAAAATTTCTACACAGAATTGTACTACTCCGATGAAAAACTAGGAAATGAAGACTAAGAAGAAAATGATGTAGATGTCTCGGACGTAATGAAAGAAGAAGTGAATAAAGTACTTCGAGGGATGAAGAACGGAAAGTCGCCAGGAGAAGATGGACTCACAGCTGAGATGTTTAAATGGGGAGGTGAAAAGATGAAAGTGGAACTAGCGAAATTATTCTCGATGTGCCTGAGGAAGAGAGATATACCCTCAAGTTGGAATAACGCTGTTATAACTTTGTTTTACCAGAAAGGGGGTAAAGAACACGTCGGAAACTATAGACCAATTAGTTTACTGTCAGTTCTATACAAAATGTTCACCAAAGTTATTTTAAATCGTATTGAACGGGACTTGGATTTTAAGCACGGAAAGGAACTAGCCGTTTTTCGTCGTGGATTTGGCACAATGGACCACATACAAACATTGAATGAAGTTATGGAAAGGACTAATGAATATGAACTTCCACTATGTTTGGGATTCGTAGATTTTGAAAAAGCTTTTGATTCGGTCTCCTGGTCAGCAGTAAATCACTTGAACATCAAGACATCGAAAATGCATACATCATGCTACTGCTAAATATTTACTCTACTGCCACATCTGTCATTAGACCACATCAAGAAAGTGAAAAATTTAAAGTAAGAAATGGGGTAAGTCAAGGAGATTCAATTTCTCCAAAACTGTTTTGTGCGGTTCTGGAGAGAGTGTTCCAAAATTTAAACTGGGATGAAGTTGAAATTAAAATTAATGGCGAATATCTTCATCACCTACGGTTCGCTGATGATATAGTCCTGTTTGCTTCAAGTGCAGAAGAACTACAAACCGGAATGGAAGAATTGAGTAATGAGAGTTCGAAAATAGGCCTTAAAATGAATTTAAGTAAAACAAAGGTCATATACAATCAACATGCTGGAAAGAGGGAAATAAAGATTAGCGAAGAGCCAATAGGCATAGTTGATGAGTATGTTTAGCTAGGCCAGCTCAAAACATCGAATGCCAAGTTGACTGATGAAATAAACAGAAGATGTAAAATGGCGTGGAGTTCCTTCGTAAGATTTCACTTTATTTTTAAAAGCAAACTTCCAGTGTGTCTGAAGCATAAAGTTTATAATCAATGTGTCTTACCTGTGATGATGTACATCTATGAAACTTGGACATTGAATGCACAAACGACTCAAAGATTGAGAGTCACACAAAGAGCAATGGAGAGATACATGCTAGGAATAACCAGGAGGGACAGGAAGACAATTGAATGTATTCGTGCACAAACAAAGGTAGAAGATTTAATCAAGACTGCGAAGAAGATGTAGTGGAGATGGGCTGGTCACATAGGTAGACGAACAGATGGAAGGTAGACGACAAATGTACTACAGTGGATTCCTAGAGAAAAGAAACGACCGAGATGACGCCCAAATGCAAGATGGGTAGATGAAATCAAGCGTTTTTCAGGAGCTACATGGACGAGGATAGCAGCAGACCGAGATATGTGGAAAGAAAAGGGGGAGGCCTTCATCCAGCAGTGGATAGAAAACGGATGAATATATATTAAATCGAGGAATAACATTTTGGAACTTTGAGCTCTCTAGAGAAATTAGAGGCAGAATTTGAAAATATCTTGCCGAACTAAAAAAGGCGAATAAGCTAAATTTTGACCTTCGTTTGTTCGAAAACTATAGGACATATGGGACTAAAAATTGACATGGTGATATACTATCATGAGTAGTATAAACTCACCAAATTTCTTGAAAATTAGAGATAGTGGGGTTCAGTGCACTTTTTTGTAGTGATTTTCTATGGAATGACTCTGAAGTTATCGATATTACAAATTTATTTTCATCTTTACAACTTAAAATACTTTCAAAGGGATTTTGTCTCTCGTCTGGCGCTAGTAAATATTTATAAATATTTAAAGTACATATTTTTATCAAGAATAATCTATATATTGAGATAGCTTGTTATTTAAAATCTATAACACTAGTGCCATCTATTATGTAATTATCAAAGCTTATCAATGTTACTAAATGTAGCTGCAGCATACTCCAAGGTATTTTTTAAAAATAAATTCGTATCCTGGAAATTAGGCGGAGTGCCGCCATGATCTTGGTGTGGTCGAAGTTGTCTCACCAGTCCCAACAAGAACGTGTAGGTCATGAAGGGTTGGGAATTTTTAAATTTCCGATTCGTTGTTGACATATACACACACACAGACATAACCTTTACAAATAAGGACAAGTAGATTAAACAGTCTATCCCTGAAATAATGGAAGAAACTTCAGAATGTGATTATCCACATCAAAATATCAAAACAAAGGTTTCTTTGAAGAAATTCTGAAATCTGCTTCGTTTCGGAGCATCATGCGCTCAAATTTACAGTGATATCGTCACAAATGACGTCATATCTCGACAAGTAATGGCGTGAGCGGTGTTGGTCTAGCAAATCAGAATTGAAGTAGTAGCTAATACACATATTTGAGCTATGCTTACGATTGGCGATGCAGAGGATTACTATTTTTGTCATGTTAAACCATTTAGTTGCTTGAGAATGAAACTTCTTAGGTTGCGAAACCTGCCTATGCTGCACCTCCTCAATTATGAGCATGCCTTACGTGGGTATATCAGGTACTACTTTAATTATGATTTGCTAAGTCGACACCGCTTACGTCATTATGTGTTGAGATATGGCGTCGTTTGTGACGATACCACCTAACTTTGAGCGCCTGTAGCTCCCAAACTACGTATAATTTTGATTTTTTCCTAAGGAACACTTTTCTTTTTCCTCCTAAAGTTTACCTCATTCTTTCAGGGATACACTGTATACTTTTCATTTTTTTAAAAAAAAAAATAATGTTCAAAATTTGTACAAATCTTTGAGTGTGAATGTAAAATACAATTGGGGACATGTCCGGTTCTGTTACAAACCTTCAAATTGAATGGAGACACTGAGTAGTAAAACTTTTTTTTAACCTTTGTTTCTTGATGATGCGGGTGGGGGGGATGAAGATGATTATGAGTATTTTGTCCGGAAGCAGGTCTATGACTTAAAACCAAGGTTCATAGTAAGGTGAATCGATGGTAACTTCTATCAGATGAAGATGACATCTTAAGAACGAGGTGTCCTCACTCAGTGTTGATCCCGGGATACTTTGATTAGGGAGTGAACCAATTACCACTCACCCACCTTATACACTACTTGTGATCTTACAGCATCTTAATGCTAGAACCAGTCTCATTTTCTGATATTTCACTACTCTGGTCATTGGAAACATCCAAGAAGAGATTATAAAGACATTCTTCCAAACCAGAGGAGGAACAGTTGTGGTGGGAGGAACAAAAAAACTTATCCAAAACATACTTTTTTTATAAAACAAAATAAAACAATTTGTAAACCCTACTAAAAAGTAAAGAAAAATAATTGTTTTCAAGAAAATTACTTTTATAAAGAAAATTCTATTTATACATAAATAAAAAGAAAAGCATAAGGCTCTCTTTCACATAAAATCATTTTATAAAAAAAAAGTCAATTGGCACGTGCCATGCCTTTGTTTCTAGTCATGCAAAAATTGATTTTTTAAAGTAATTTTCTTGAAAACATTTTTTGTAGTTTTTGGTACGATTTTTTTTAATCATATTTTTTAAAAGTCTTCCTTTATTAATTTTTGCGACTTGTTTCGGTGTTAGAATGCTTTCTCCTTACCCTATATATTGTAAGCAATGTTTTGTCACCCATATCCTAAAGTGTTCTGTAACCAGTCAAACGCAACATAGTTGCAGGCTAGTATTTATTTTAGGATAAAGAAGTTCTTATTAAAAAAAAATATGCTTTCAAAATATATCAATATAATAAGTAACAATGGAATATTGTATTGTCACCCGACTTACGTCGCTGTGCAAAATTTCATCACTGTATGACATCGGAAAATGAGTTAAATTGTAGACCTGAATTGAAAAACACCCCCAGGACACTTTTCTTCGTATTTTAATTTTTTCTGTTCGTTTCTATCTGTTCCAAGTGCTAAACGAAGACCTTGGACTGCTTTTCATTTCTCCTGAAAAATGTACTCCGGTGGACTTGGGATGTTTTTTCAATTCAGGTCTTCAATTAAGGTTGCAAGATTTTGAGAACACCACGAACCATTATGAGTTAAAGAAAAGCATGTAAATATCAAATGCATTATATTTGCGGATGATATAGTTCTTGCAGAGAATGATACATCACTGAAGATGTTAAAAAAACTTCAGAGAGAAACATACAATGAAAGTAAACGTAAAGAAAACAAAAGGGATGATAATTGGAACAAATAGAAGCAAAGAGAACATCAAAATTGGAAAACGAGAAAAGTAGAACGGATATCCACCTTGTAGTATCTGCGGTGTATCATAAGCGGTATATAAAAGGGGAGAAAAGGAATAGGGGAAAAGACATTCACTAAGAAGAAGAAGAAGAAGAAGAAGAAGAATCAATTGATCCATCAGCAATCACTTCTGGAAGGAATTAAGTAAGAACTACTATAGCTTGTACGGATCTGAATTTAATTTATTTATGGTCTTTAAGCATCTCAGTTTGACACGGAGATATGATAGGATAATGCTCGAAGATAGCCAGCTAGACCCTAGTTAGTAGGTACGATCCCGCTATTTCCCTGATCTAACTGAGGTAAAAAGTGAAAAAGCTCAGTCAGGATGGGTGGCCACTAGGATCGTTCCCAGAACCTTCCTTCAGAATGCTAAGCCAACGCTATATCAACTGAGCTACGGTCGCTCGGTTTATGGAGCCGAAACTAGGACTCTACAAAACAGTGAAAAAAGAACATTGGAAGCCTTTAACATGTGGACATGAAGAAGAAATCAGCAGGGCAGAAAAGATGCGAAATGAAGAAGTGATGACGAAAGTAGGTTAGGAAATTGGCTGCAGAGAGATTGTGTACTGAGGGGTGTAATCGAAGGCATGTTTAAGGAAAAGAGAGGAAGAATACGAACCCAACTCCTTGTCGTATGTTGATACTAAAAGCAACGGGCAAGATCGGGAGGAATAGATAACAACAATGAAAAAGCTCCCGATTTATTCGGCCGTTGTAGATTTTGTGATTCTAAATCTTACAAGTCCTTTTAATATCATTACCCTTCTTCATTTAAAGGATGGTTTCACATTTCAGTACCTCGTCATTGAATCAGCCCTAAGTTTGTATTATGCATTTATGTTTGTTGTAATATTACATTGTTAGTTATGCTTTTGCTATAATGATTTAGAAAGAACATGAAATATCTTTTGCAGGTGTACGAGCTTGAAAGGCGGTTCAAGCAACAAAAGTATTTGTCAGCGCCAGAAAGGGAACACCTAGCCAGTCTCATACATCTCACACCCACTCAGGTAGGCATCTAATTTTGTATTTCATACATTCGCCCATTAAGTTCACAGATAATCTTCTGGTACAAAAAGCACATCAAATCTTTACCAAAAATGAACTTAATATGAACGCATGTGAAGTTTATATGAATGTCCTGAAAAAATGTGAGCTTTTTTTTGTGTTCATTGTGTCTTTTTATTATTGGCTTCTAACCCTTAGTGCACGTTTTACATTTACTGAAGTTTTCATTATCCAGAGCACATTTTCGGATCACTTTTAGTACATTTGCCTCTGTTAAATGAACTTTTCAAATACTAGAACACCAGATTTTAATATGTTGTGCACTAAAAATGTAGTGTAGTTCATATTAATCCCACAAAAAGTTCATATATTATGGGTGTAGTTTGATTTTTAGTGTTCTTAGCTTCATTTAATTATTATTATTATTATTATTATTGAATAATAATTATACTAATATATTATTATGTCTGTACCTCGAAGGTAATTACACTACGTCACTTTTCGCAAATCTCGAGCTCACTTCATAGATTTGTTGATTTGATAACACCGTTTCACATTTTTTTGCGATATAGTATTGTGTTATCAATTGCCAATTCTTCTACAAAACAAACAATGACGTATTTGTGTATACCCCTATAGAAAGAGAATGCTCAAATGCACAAAACTGTGTACTGGGGTCAAGTTTGGCAAGAAAGCGACAGAGTGCAGTTTACCTCCGATATACAGATATATAATACTTTAGCATTATTATTAAATATAATTCATATTGAATATTTGTATATCTATCTGCTTCTTTACTTTAAACGTTTGTATGTATTTTGTATAACTTAATGCTATATAGGTACTATGGTGTTCGTAGCACTTCAATATTATTATTATTACGCCTCCTATAAAGCAGGGGATTAATCCCAGAGAATTGAAAAAAAAAACAATCCTATACAACGGTGGTGATCGAATGAGTACTTCAAACTATACACCTATAACTACATTAAACTGCATGCCAGAATAGTTGAGACAATCATTTCTTAACATCTTTAATTTCATCAAAAACAAAGGTTGAACGACAACCAACACAGTGTTGAACCTGAATAAAATTAACTAATTCAAAGTAAAATAACTAATTTATGTCAGCTGACAAATTCAATACAAGGCCTTGTTACTTCTAAATCTCAATGTGATGTATGGTATACATTGACTTAGCTAAGGCATTTGACAATATTGACCATGAAATATGAATTTTTAAAAAAGTTAAGTTATATTGGTCTTTCAACTAGACACCTTAAAATGTTTAAGGGTTATTTAATGAATAGATCATTCAGAATTAAATTAGCTAAAATAGTGTCTCATCAAGCCTCAACCAGTAATGGTATACCCCTCGGTCCATTATTGTTTAGTGATTTATGTGAAGAAGTTAATAACTCAAAGATACTTCTCTATGCAGATGACCTAAAAATCTTTATACATGTTAATAACGACAGTGATAATTATCTTCTGCAGAAAGATATTGATAATATTGACAAATAGGGTTTAATAATAATGATTTTCAAAAAACCTTAATTTGCGCAATCTCTTCTACTAGGGTAGGTAAGATTGCGCATGGGTAGGAGAGACTGCACATTTGAATAAAATAACATTCAATGGTACGAACCAATTAGAAACTACTTGTTGTGATTGAAAACATTATAAACTGTTGTATTACAAAAAGCAATCAGTTAAAGCAGCCTGAATATTCCTATTAAATGTAACGTGTCTTGCTATTGGCAGTGTTTGTAAAGTTTTCTAATACAATCGTAAGTGGACAGTGAAAATAATTGACTCTGTGTGGTGGTCAGTGAACATGTGTGAAGTAGTGGGCAGGACCAAAATGACACAGAAATGTAGTCCTGATTTATAATTAACTTACCTTAAATGTATGCGCAATCTCTCCTCTCACGCAAACTTTCCTATTTAACGCTTGCGCCAGCTATCCTCATTAGGGAGGAGAGACTGCGAAACATATAGCTTGAGTGGAAATTTCCAGAATGACCGCAAACTGCGTTCAACACTATTTCCTAAAAAGAACTAGACACTCCTTGATTTATAATTATTTAAGAGTAAAACATTTCGTATACATAATGTTTATGAAAATTCAAGCACTTGTCTTCTGTCGAAGATGCAAAAAAATGATAAGTTTCAGCGTCTTTCCAGGATCTTTCTTCCCTACTGCGCAATCTCTTCCGGCTTTACCTTATGCAACTGATATTTGGAATGATCGCAAATACAACGAGAAATAAGGTTGAAGCAGTACACAGTAAAAATAAAAAATAAATAGCTGTGTTAATTCAATACAATGCGGTGTCCCTGCGTGATTACCCCTTTTTGTGTTAAATCAACACAACACAAGGTGTTGATATCGGTACTGGGGAAAAGAAGTTACTGCTGCAGCAAGATTTGAACATGGGTTGTTGAGGTAGAAGTCCATTATCTTATCATCTGGGCTAAATTGCCAGACCGAAAAAACACTAGAATCAAACAATATAGAGGATTAAAAAAAATGTTGCTGAATCCCAAACAAACAAAGTTACTTTCACGACTTATGCCATGATTTAATCACTTTTCCATTTGTAAATTAGAGATCAGAATTCCCATTCATTGAGACTATGTTCCATTTCCATGAAACAAGCGCAGCATTTGACATGTTGTTACAATAAGAAAGCCGTAATGCTGATCAAGTGTTTAGCTGTCGTCATCTTCCTTGCTTTCATAGTAAGGAATATTCTCAATCAATGGGAATTCTGGTTCTCAATTGGCAAATAGAAAGTGATTAAGCCATGGGATAAATCGTGCAAGTAACTTAGTTTCTTTTGGGGGTTCAGCAACATAACTTTGATCACCTACACTGTTTGAATCTATAGTGTAGTTGCTAAATAAATATCGTTTGCATCTAGTGCCTTTTCTGTCTGACGATTTAGCCAAGTCGATAAGACGCTCGACTTCTAACCGAGCAACCCATATTCAAATCTAGCTGGAGGCGTAACTTTTTTTTTCTCTATCCCAATACCGAAATCAAGACCGTGTGTTGTGTTGATTTAACACACAAAAAGTGGACACCGCATTGTGTTGAAATAACACAGCTTTTTTTTTTTTTGCAGTGTATAGAGACGTTTTTTTTAGACGTATATGTTTTAAATTTAACTTGCCGTAATTTTTATTTATTATAATTTTTGGTACAATTATTTTTACATGGAAACCTTACAACAAAGAAGAATACATATTGATAAAAATTCCTTCATGGAATGAATCCTCATATTGAATTGGGTTTCACAGTTTATTAACTATAATTCATGAATTTGCTTAAACGACTAATCTGCAATTACAGTGAATAACGTTTTAAGATGGTATAACCAAGGATGTTCTAATAGAGGATATGTGATTTCGTCAATAACATGACGCCAAACTTCACAGCTTAGTCTCGCCCAGTTGGCCCACTTACTCCAATCAAAAACATTGTTCTCGGCTAACAAAGATGGCGGCAAGCTCTATCTTGTAAAACTTTATTTTTATATGGGCCAGTCTAGTAATTTTGGACTTCGGCCTGTCACGATTCGCCTTTAGCTGTTAAAATCCACACCCATGCCCCTGCCGGGACTCGAACACGGGACCTTCGAGCCGATGGCCTACCGCCGCAGACCGATCGGTCACCCGGCCGGCTCTATGCTTGTCTGCTAGCTAATCAGGTGCGCCACGTTGGTTGAAGCTCAATTCTTTTTTGGCTTCAGTCTCTCATTGGACCTGAGATAGCTATAAGCATATCCTCTATTAGAACATCCTTGGGCATGA
>JAGDQP010009429.1:33081-48444 GCA_022664845.1 Lepisma saccharinum | reverse complement strand
CATCCTTGGGCATGAGATAGCTATAAGCATATCCTCTATTAGAACATTCTTGGGTATAACATAAGAGAAATATCCAGAAAGTAACTCACGTTTTGGAATAAAAAGAAGACAAGTGAAATTAGATATTTTTATTATATACATTTTGAAGCGACACTCTTGCACTACTTTTTGACATAGTCGGTGTACAAGTTTAGGCACTTATCATAACGATAAACAAACTGACACTGTCCATTCCATTGTCATAAAAAGTTGCCGCCTGTGACTTTAACCGTTTCTGCACGCCAGCCTGAAGCTCTGTGTCGTCATCCAAGCGCTGCGTTGCTAGACAGGTCTTCCTTCATGTGGGAAAACAAATGGTAGTCACTTGGTGCGAGATCCGGGCGATTTTTTTACGACGTGTTCATCTGTCACAATGTTCGGTCGCCAACCTCGGGCTTCATCTTGAACGTTTGTGCGGCCATCTTTAAACATGAGGCACCAACGCCTCACTTCACTTTCACTCATCACATCTTTACGAAAAAAAAACTTCACACCGTTGTCGATGAATGTCAATTGGTTTAGTGTTTCTCGCCAACAAAGATTGTATGACCGACCTCACTTCACAACTATGGCGTGTTAACAATGTATTTGGAACAGAACAGAAGCAACACGAACTTCACACGTCCACAGCTGGATGCGTACTGAACGGGCGGAAGTTCCTGCACAAAATAGCGTCGCTCGCCCCGCCCCTAGTGACGTCCCACCGAAACGTGAATGACTTTCTGGATAGTCCTCGTATAATCATTTTAGTTGTGATCATGTATTTACTCACTGACTTTTAATCTATTGAATTGTATTCAGCATTTCGATGGTACTTTGCAGCTACCCCGTATCTCTAATGTATTTTATATAGGTCTACGAGATACGGGGTAGCTGCTAAATACCATCGATTTGCAATTTCTTTATGTATTCATCTACTCTGTTCATAGGACTCTATGCATCAATGATTTTAGTAGAGAAATGTAACAGAAATTTGATGTTATACTCTTCAAAAAAAATTTTTTTTCATTAAAACATTATCTCTAAATTACACACAGCATTTTATTTCATAAAATTTCAGAATTACTGTAAAACGTTTCGACTTAAATTTTTAATATTGTGCTTTCTCGTCACATTATTTTTAAAACTTGGGAAGTTGCTGAAAAAATTAAAATGCATAAAACTATCTTAGGATAAACTGTTTGAAATTCTTAAAAAAGAACAAGAAAAAAAAAAAAACAATACAGATCATTCCACAGTCACTAACCACATAACTAAAGCTGTCATTTCGCGTTTGGTAGTAATTATCTCCCCATTATCTTCTCCCTTGCCACGTCCATTGTTCTGAAGTCATAACAATTGAGTTCCACATTAATGATTGACTGTTAGTCGTCATCCTTTTCCGCTGTTTTAAATGGAAGAACTAAGACCTTAAGTTATCGTAATCTTCCTGTTAAATCCACCAACTCCAATAGATGTTCCGACGCTTCCCCTATCTCCATTCTACCGTGCGGATGTAATGTTTGCAACCCCTCTTTCTTGTTTTCCACCCTTATGCCTTCCTTTTTGTTGTTCTGCAAATCACTCCCCTTCTTTTCAGTCTTGCATTGTGGAAAAAAAAATCATTATCTTGTTAGATTACTCTCCTACGTACCCCATGGAAACTTCTAAGGAAGTTTAACTTGTTGCGTATACTCAGGCCAAAAGTCAAATTTAGTTTCAAGATTTTTATGGTTACGCTTAAAATTTTGTTTCCAAAAGCTCCTCAAATTTTGGTTCAAACTCGAAAGGCTCAGAGAAACATTTTTTTTCCTGGTGCTCCTCACCTGGAATGATCCATCTTGGGACCACAGTGGTGCAGTGGTAGAGCGCTCAACTCTAGTTCGTGGAGTCCTCAGTTCAATCCCGGCCCGACTCGTTCCATGTGGGCTTTGTGGTGGACAAATACCTGTGTGTGTGGGTTATCCCGTTTTCTCCACTTTCTTCATTCCACTAATTCTGTCATCATCATCCATTTGGCCTGAGCCAAAGTTACCTAAAGACCTTAAAATAAAACTTCAAATTCAAATGATCCATCTTCAACATTTTTCTGCGGCAGAGAATGGAGTGTTTTCATCTTGTTATTTACTAAGATTTACTTTTGCTTTGCTTGTATGATCCGGTCAGAGTTCAATCGCATGTAAAGACTAACTATGGACAAACCGCATTACATGTTCTAAAATTAAGTAATCTAAGATCTTCGTGAATTTTTGTATGGAAACTCCATGTAAACATGTATGAACTGTTTAGTTTGTGTTTTAAAAGCTGATGTACCTCTTTCAACCTACCTACATTTACACTTGATACTTCTCACGTGTACTTCACATATAAAATACAGCTGAAGGGAGTAGTAGAGTCCCTCATACAAAGAGACATTACTGCCTGCCATTTCCACTTCATCCGTGCACACGACACAGGATATTTTGTTCAAGGGTTTGTAGAAAATTCCGCCGGTTAACCCAAAACTCCGCGAATGTAACACGAAACACAGAAAAGGGGAAAACACACACTCACTCACAGAGGGAGACAGGATTCCCACACGGGGGGAAGGGGGGAGACTATGAGCGAGAAACAAGTAGGGTCATATATTCTATTTGAGGCAGTTAAAACAAGGTAGTTCTCCATAATATGGCAGGTGAAATTATAGGAAAAAGAGGAGAAAAACATGCTGAGTAAAACGTGGCAACCGTGACATTAGATCCCCCCACCCCATCTCTTTCTATGTACAGTATAACACTCTGATGCCACGTTTCCATATACAGGAATATGCGTGGCTTTTTTTTGGCATATGTCCTCTCAAAAGAAGCAGAAAAATACAGAGAAGTGTATATGTGTGTGAGTGGGGGGAAGTGATAATAAAAAAACACGGAATTTGATAACAAGTTGTGTTCCACTTGCACGTTAGAAGAGCACTTCTCATAAAAAGTGTAGGTATATACATCGAAACCAGCTTCCTGGCACTTCTCACTTATTTTTTTGTACGTTTTTTTTTTTTGAAAACATAAATGCTTGACTACATTGTATTGCACTTATATCTGGGACATAACTATAATCATGTTACCTTGAACATCTCCAACATGAGATTTACAAGAATAACTTGCTTTTATGGTGTAGTGATGTGTCTAAATATCTTGCACATATAACATTGTTCCTCCCTCTCGCTCGCTCTGAGTATATGTATACACATGTGCATGTACCTGTATTTCCAAAAATTAAAAATAAATAAAAATCCATATTTTGATAATTTTTATATCAAGTTCGTGGTTAAATGACAAAATTCAGTTCGATCTCTTGGAACTTTCCCAAATCATTTTATTGTTGTTAAACGGTAGCCAATATGTGTTCGACATAATGTGTTGGGAGAGGAGAGCCAAAGCTCTCAACTTGATCGCCACTGTCTATTAATCGCAGCAGCTCCCCAATTACATCACGATTCTGGGTGGGCACCGTTCCAAACTTTCGAAAAAATCCCTTAGCAGAGCCGGGAGTCGTACCCGGGATCTTACGATCAGCAGTCAACGACGGTAACCACTAGACCAACAGTACGGTCCCATTTATATGTTGAATGTTGGAGAACAAATCCCATTTTAAACCTTAATGTTCATGCACAATCTTGATGTGAGTTTTTTTCCAATATTTCAATTTTAACGTCAGTTATTCCGCAAATCGGTCATTTTCGATAAAATCTTTATTAACCCTAGAACGGATGGGTTGGGTCTCTACGACCCAATCTATATTGATTTTTATTTCCAGCTAGTTGGCTTCATATATCAGAATGACCTTATGGTATCTTTCAATGATATCCTATAGAAAATATTTGGCTCTGTGATATAACGATTTACTGCATAAATGTATCCTTTTGTATGCGGTGAAAGTTTATTTAGGTCTGAGAGACCCAGCCCGTCCGTTTACGTTAGCTGTTTTTCTGTACGCATAAAATCAACCAGTTTGATTTTTGGTTGTTTCATTCAAAAATCAAAGCCGGTATCGTGCACAATACTGTACGCAGGGGTGTTCCGAATTTCTGAATATTCCGAAATGGAAATGAGATTTCCGGAATTCCGACTTTTGAAATTCTGGAATGTTGGAACTTCAGAATTTCTTATTGTAGGAATTTCGCTTCCTACAAAGGGATTGTAGGAGCTTCATTGTTATAGGTTTAGATATTCACAACAACAATTCATTATTATTTATTTCGACAATGAACAAAAAATGAAATAAAATATTGGCACAGATAAAACTCTTGAAATGGTTATAAATAAACTCTCTCTTAAATTTGTAGGAGCAGCATTGCAATTTCGTACAACGATAAAGATACGTTATAGATATATGAAGGGGGGCGTCATATTCTATTGACGTCCGACTTACGTCGCTGTGCAAAATTTCAGCATTGTACGATGACGTCGCGAAATGAGTTAAATTAAGGTTGCACAATTTGAGGACACTGTTGAAACATTGCGAATTAAAGAGAAACATGTAAAAAATGAAGCCGTACTTAGTGGTAAGTGATACACGTAGGCCTTCACTGTTCAACCTTTAAGAGACCTCAATGCCTACGCTGCGTATGTGTGCGTGAGTTTTCATATTTTTAAACATACTGGACCAAACAATAATGAAATTTTGGAAAGCGGCTCCAATAATACAAGTGAATGTGTATCACATGGACTATCTGAGATTTTGACATTGTTTATTTTAGCGGAGAAATTAGAATATCCGTAATTGATGACGTCATACGCCTACGCCATTGCAAGCGTTCTAATTTCTCAGCTAAAATAAACCATTTTAAAATGTCATAGGCCTATAGTTCGTTTTATACACATTCACACGTCTTATTGCGGCCGCTTTCCAAAATTTCATTATTGCTTGTGATTTGTCCAGCATCTTTCAAACTATGAAAACCCTCACACACACGCGCGCGCAGCGTAGCTACTAAAACCTCTTAAACAATAGGTAATAATGGATGCCAGTCTTGTGCTAAACTGGGCCAGGATATCTAAAATTATTCTCCTAGATTTACTACGAGAATAAAATCCAATTTCAAGTTTACAGTGACTTCCACAATAAACAAATTGAAATGGTAAAGTTTTATTTGGAACACCCTGTATATTTAACTCAGAAGCGACTGAATCAACAATAACAACGAATAATCATGCTTGTCCCGCGGGTTGTGTACAAGAGGGCCGGGAAGGGAAGAGAAATAATATATTTAACTTGGTTCTTGTAGGTTAAAACTAATAAATGTCAAAGAAAGTATTTTATTTTGTTTACTGTTTTTATAACTACTAAAGACAATGTAATTTATTTAGTAGTTTTTGGAGGATATTTATTATCAAATACAGCAAATCAGCTGCCATATTTTGAAACGTCATAATTTTGTTGGTCGCCGACTAGAAGTTATGGTAAAAGGGGGTCGCAGGAGGGAAAAGGTTTAGAATCGCTAAACTAGAGCAAAGCAACAAACAAAATAAGATTTTAAAAAAAGCATAAGAATCTAATTCATATTGATGAAATGAAATGAGATGAAAATAGAACAGTCATTTCAAGAAGGGTGTAGCGACAAACGAATAACCAACTTATAAAATAAGACAATAGAGAAAGTTTCTTCATATTGTGAAGACTTCTTAATGTCTGTCACACACACCTGCTTCTGCTGAGTATGTGAAGAACTTCAATAACGCTCCGGAACAAGAGGAAGAAAAAAATGTACCATATAGGAGAGGAAGTTCAGTGTATGACTCCGCCCACAATTTTGACGTCAAGAAGTTTGTTTATCTTTGTTATGTAAGACCATTTTTTAGTTTCACAGACATGGACCAATCACAAACGAGGACAAACTAAAAAATAAAACATCCAGAGAGAGAGAGAGAGAGAGAGAGAGAGAGAGATTAACTATGTGTGTGTGTGTATGTGGCATGGAAACAGAATAATCATACATGTCCTTTCGATTTTCTATTTACACATGAATATTTTATTATCCGCCATTGTTTCTCTTCTAATGCTGGGACTGCGTAGCGTCACTGCAATGAGTTTTACGAAATCAGTAGCATTTAAGTCAATGGAGGATCCAGAGAGAGGGCGCAGGGAATGCGCGCCCCCTCAAGGAAAAATAATTTATTTTTTATAGCATTATTTCAACAATTTATCTCAGAAAAATTTTCGATTTGTTTCCAGAAAAATCTAATTTATCTAGAAATATAAATTTTGGGGTCACATTTCTTGATAAAACTTAGCGGGAAATTATTGAAAATGTTCCTAGTCTATACCACCTGTGCCCCCTGCTCACGAAAATCCTGAATCCACCACTGTTAAGCTCATTTCTTCCATTTTTATGTGTATTAATCACCTTGAGAAAGCTATTTTGTGATTTTACTATAAGGTTGGACACAGTAACGGGTTTCTTGTTACTAAGGAAAATAAACGAATCTGATTTTATGTTTTACAGAAACCGGTCCTTTTATTTTTTTTTAAAAAAAGAATCAAATACTGTTTTGTTGAAAGTTTATTTTTCGATAAAGCTAACTAATTTCTACAAGTTTGATGGATATCTCGTCTCATGTCGGAAAGATGACGTCTTTTCCAGCTCGCAAGGATGAAGAAAGTATCGTAAAGGCCTATCTATATTCCAGTTACCATCATTCATGACACTCGTTTGCCTGATGAAACTGAAGAAACTTCTGGAAACTCGAATCAAGGTGACAGGCGTGAGCGAGACTGAAACCCAAGTCATCTCTCCAATGGTTATCTGAAGTCTCCGATCTAAATCATCCACTAGCTTTTAGTTTTCGATTTCTAAAATACAAAATGTTTAAATTTTTGTTCATAACTCGATTTTTGGTTTCGCGAAACCTTGGAACACCTCAAGCAGTGCAATCGGCAATAGGATTCGAACCTGCAAACCTCTCCAGTGCCGGTTAAAGTTCGCGACAGTAACCATTAAGCACCTGGGCTGAGTACCAAAGCCTCTAATTTCCTTCTTCATTTCAAGGAACAGAATTCGGTTTTAAATATAAACATCTTGAAACCATAAGCTTGAAGAAAAAGTCTCTTATTGTAACACCGTTAGATGGCAGCACTACATCCGTATGTCTCTAATGTGTTGTTTTCGTTATACGAAACTGAAATGTTGCTCCTACAAATTCAAACCTAGAGAGTTAAAACTTTTAGAGAAGAAAGTTCATAACTATTTTCGTGACAATGTTTAGTTTTCTTTCTTGTTCCTTGTTGAAATCGCTTAACTGTTGTTGTAAATATCCAAACATATAACAATGAAGCTCTCTCAACAATGAACAAAATACAAAATAAAAAATCTGCACGGATTGAACTCGTGAAATGGTTATGAACTCTCTTCTCGGAAAGTTTGAACTCTCTAGGCTTGAATTTGTAGGAGCAACATTTCAATTTTGTACAACGAAAATAACACATTAGAGACATACGGATGTAGTGCTGCCATCTAGTTTTGGAGATAGCTGCTTTACAATAACCTTAAAGGTGAATTTTCTAATGATAAAGGAAGCAAGTTAAGTGTAAGCATACTTGAAACGTATTGATGATTTGTTCCAGACAGCTTGGCGGATTTCCCACGCTTATTTACAGTACATTGCTAACTCAATGTTAAAAGAAAAAAAAATCTACAAATACCTGTTTATGGACATGCTTCTTCCACATTTCTTTTTTCTCATCCTCCCCATATTTCCTCTCAAATCTTTCTTCCTTTTTCTTTTCTACATCATCCACTCCACTCTTCGCCCTCATTCCTTCTGAACAACTTAACAACACTTTTAAACAGGCTTTAGGGATTTTAAGGGATTGTCCTAAATTGTGTTTCAAAAGAAGTTTTTATTTCTAACACCTCCTGTGGTGATATCCATGCGCCTGCGGAGTAATATCTCTCCTCTCCCCCTCTTACCTCCCTCGTTTTTCACTACGGTCACTATGAATTTACCAGAACTGCTCCCAGCATTTATCTTTTCAGGATACTGCCTAGTCAGAGTTGCTAACTGCAGGTATTTGCATTTATAAATTAATAAAATAGGTATTATTATTAGTTAATTAATTTTCTCACTTAAGGTAAACAAAAAAAGGTTTTAATTTTTATGCCAACTATCCTGGAAAACTTCTAATGTCTTTGAAGAACTTAAATGATGTCATTCGTGAGTCCACCTATTAGTTTTAGGAACTTTGTCTGACACTAGGTATTTTAAAATTCGTCTCGTGACAGAAATATCTGCCTTATACAGAATATAACACAAACTACAGGAGCTTAAATCCCCGAGTTGATTTTTGAGTATAGACCCGATCCAACTTAATTTAGGCAGTTCAAGAAAAAAAAAAAGTACCGGTCAACTCATAGATGTTGCTAATTATTTTTCTATAAGCTCTTTATGAAAATTTAAGTGTATTTTTAAAAAATCGAAAGGAAATTTGCCGAGAAATTGCTCCTTGCAGTTGATAATAATTGAAGCTCAAAACGTGGTATACTGTATTACTTTTGACAGTTCATATCTGAGCAACTAATTAACGTAAAGAACTAATCCTTGTTTTATATGATAGATACGTAGACCTATGTGTCTGTAGTTTGTAATGTCAAAAATTATTTCCATGTCGTTTGTACAGGGTGTACAGAAATTGTGACAATTTTTTAAAAGCGAAAATGCCAACATATCGGATTTTTTTTTACTCCCTTCCGCAACAAAATATATGGGCCTACTTCCTGTTTACAACTTTGAATAACCACTTGTTTCTAAGTACTTTATCGCAAAAAACATCTTCATGAGGTTGGAACTGTTTCTATCACTGTAACAACAACAGAAATTTGGTTGTTTTTTTTAAAAGTTCGCCATATTTGGACAGTATTTTCTCAAGAAATACATTTAAAAATTTTGATTTTACAGCTTAGCGGAGACACTTATTATGTTCTAAGTACAGGTCAAGTTTCTTAATCGACACTTATAATCGACCAGGCATTAGTTTAGATTTAATGGGTAAATGTTATTGAATTCATAAGTCTTTCGGGAGCTGCTACATTTCACAAGAGAAGAGAGGAATTAGCTACTGGTGACTGGAGCAGCTACTTCCGAAGGGTTTCGCGAACGCATTTTTTTTTTTTTTTTTTTTTCAGAAAACAGCTAAGTAAAATATTAACCAACGTCTGATGGATTTTCAAAACTTGCTTAGTATTTAGAACACATAAATTTCTCAACTATACTGATTTTTTTTTTTTAGAATGTGGTTGCTGAGAGAATGGTGTCCAAATGATAACTATTTCAAATTATCGGCCTGAAATATTTAACCTTAAAATCTAAACCAATGACTGGTTGATAATAAAATTCAGTCAACATTTAGAACGTAGAATTGTGTCAACTATTCTGATGTTTTCTTTTTTTAAATATCTGTTTTCTCAGAAAATGGTGTCCAAATATTCCGAACTTTTAAAAAAGAACCAAATTTCTATTGTTACAGTGAAAGAAACATCCCAAGTACTTAGTAGTGGTTACTCAAAGTTGCAAACCAACTTTGTTACGGAAGAGGGTAAACAAACACCGAAATCTTGGAATTTTCGATTTTTTTTTCTTCAAAGTTGTCACAATTTCTGAACACCCTGTACAAGCGACATGGGAGTCATCTTCTTGCCTGCCGGGTAGCCGTGCGGTCTACGGCGGTAGGCCAACGACTCGAAGGTCCCGGGTTCGGGTCCCGGCAGGGGCATGGGTGTGGATTTTAATGGCTAAGAGGCGAATCGTGACGGGCCGAAGTCCAAAGTTACTAGACTGGCCCATATAAAAATAAAGTTTATCAAAGTTTTTATGGGAGTCATCTTTCGACATGGCAAATTACAAACAGATAAATAAATATCTTTCATATTAAACAAGAATTAATTCTTTATGTTAATTAGTTGCGAAGATTATGATTTGTCAAAATCACTACAGCAATACCACGTTTTGAGGTTCAATAATTATAAAAAATGAAATTTAAGAAGGAATCTCTCAGTAGATTTTTCTTTTCGGAAAAATAATATCCTAGTAATTAAAAAAGGGAGTCTCTTAAACTTCCATAAACAGCTCATAGAAAAATAATATCAAAATATGAGTTGATGTGCCTGAATTGAGATGGAACGATTCAGATAAGAAAACTGATTTGCTTCCACCTGGTGTCAGTCCAGCCAAACTAGGAAAGAAATAATGTCAATATGTGCAATATCGATGTTTTTAATTTATTGCGGGTCATGGTAAAATATTAGACACTGTGCGCTTTCTTTTCGATTTTAATTATAATATTTTCTCCTGACATTTGCATTATATTTCATTCCTAGGCTCGAGACGCGTAAAGCCATAGTCCTGTTACCGCCCATACAATTAATTTTAGCTTATCGTAGTCTTTAGTTCGGTTGAACTGACACCAGGTGCATTAAAACGCTGGGGCTAATGGACTTCGCTATCTAAATTATTTTATCTATGATCTGTAGAATTATTCGGGATTAAAATCTTTAAACAACTAGTCCTTAGCATTTTAAGATCTAGCCATCACCGCAGTAAGGATCCCTTGCGCACGCCATCTCGTAGCGTTGTTACGAAACACGCGTGTAGTGTAAATAGTTCGAAATCATTTGCAAGGTCGCTCTGGTGGCATATTGGTTAAGGTATCGGCTTGTTGAGTGAAAGAACTTGGGTTCAAATCCGGACAGTACAAGACTTTTGTTCATTTTTTCTTTCAAAATACATTTCTATCTGCTCATATTTATTATCAATAGATGCTTTCTTTCATTTTGAGTGACCATAGGTTAGTGAAGGTTAGGTAAGGTCAGGTTCGGTTATGTAGACCTATCTTTACATTTTCCGTTTCGAAATTCCGGAATCTTACTGCGGCGATCGCAATGTCTTTAAGTTTATATTATCTCGCTCTTTTTTTAAAAAAAAATGTCATTTGTATATTCTCACTAGTGTTGCCAGGTATCTAGAATGTTAATAAGAGACAGGTCACAACACTTAGCTCAAGAAAACACTCAGAAATTGATAATTTTATTAATTGACAAACTGATATATATTTAAGTTTGCATACACTATTTATTTTACTTTTTTTTTATAACCATTTTAACCCCCATAATATTTTATTTAACTTTCAGCATTTCCCAGTAAAGCTGCATCTTCCTTAATCAAGTTATGAAGTTTCTCACCACTATGATGAAAATTAAGTGGGACCTTAATTTCTGATTTTACCAAAGTAGTATTGCTATCATCTCTCCATTTATTTTTAGGAATTGAAATATCTCACAATAAATACGTTTGCACCAGGAATGCTAATAGAACATAAAAAAATAACATTAGTATATTTGGATCAGCATCTAAATTAACTTTAGAGAAGAAAAATCACCCATTTTGAGTTCACGTCATAGTTTTGATTATTGCATCCATCATCGTTCTTATGGGAAGAAAAGTATACATGAAAATTATCCAAATTAAAAGCTGAACAAATCTCAGTAAATTTCAAATCATTAATCATTTCTTCAAAACAAAAAAAATCAGTATTATCTTTGGGATGTAGTTTCTTAAAACTATTATCATCACTGAAGTCATCAATTTCTTTCAAACAATCTATTACAACACTAAAAAAAAAAACCTTTAAATTAGCTTTCACTTTTTCCTGAAGTTTTGGAAGGAGTTGATCTATTAATGACTTAACTTCACCATAAAAACTGCCCACTTTCCTACAAATTAACTTCAACTTAAATTTTGTCATATTGTAAGTTTCAATAATGGCAAGTTGATTTTTCAAGTTCAAGAATTGCTTGGTTAAAAACTTTAGAAACGTTAGTAGAGGACAGATGGATTAAAAAAATAAACTATTTTTTATCACAATTGTCTGTCTGTAGAAATTTGACTCAATCTGATACAAGAATCGCATCAGTTAAATATTATTGAACCAAATCTACAGAAACAAATGAAGTACAGAGTGAGTAAATGCAGAGGTTTGTAATCACGGCCGCAGCGAAATATTTAAATACGGGGAAAATACTACTCGTATGATTTTAAAATGGGACAGGACTTCTCACCTTAAAATACAAAAAAAATCTTTATAATACGGGACACCTGGTAACCCTAATTCTCACCGACTCACTATTGTATCTGGTACGTATCTCAGTCAGATTGTGTTACAGGAAGAAATTCAAATAGTTCTTGTGTATTCTAAATGGCAATTAGGGAAAACGTTTAGCCACCGGGACTGTGAATCCGATTTTTTTTTAAAAAAAAATAACAATATTGTTTCATCATTATCATTATTAAATATGCTGTTTTCCAAAGCTAGATGAAGGACTCCTCTATTATTCCCACTGAATTCGGTTACCTGCTATTCTTATCCATGTAGCTCCTGAAAAAGTTTCATTCCATCCACCCATCTTGGATTTGGACGTCTTCTAGTTCGTTTCTTCTCCCACAGAATGTAGAACATTTGTTGTCTATTATCCATCTGTTAGTCAAGCTATGCAACCAGCCCATATTCACTTTTAATCTTCTTCGCAGTCTTGATTACATCGACTATTTTTGTTGAGAGCGAATCCATTAATTTGTCCTCTTGTCCCGCCTAGTTATTTCTAGTATTAATCTTTCAATTGCTCTTTCTGCAATTTCTGAGTCGTTCGCACATTCAAAGTCCACGTTTATCAGTTTACATCATCACAGGTAAGACACACATTTAATATACTCTTTACGCTAGAAACAGATCTGCAACTTGCTTCTTAGTCTTCGAAACACGAACGACGTCATGTTCATTGTTTTATCTCGTATTTGTTTCATTGTTCCTTTGTTTGATTGAATTTGTTTATGACCTTTTTGCATCTTTGGCTCAGATCGGGATAGGGTAGAGTACAGGACGAGGAAAGTTTCGGCCAGGACCTTACTTAAGGTATCATCCTGACATTCACCAGGTGAAACTGAGGGGAATCCCGGGAGAATCTCAGCCAAGATCGTCGGCCACGAGGTTCGAACCCCTTGCCACTCCCTCCTGGACCACGGAGTTAACTGTTCCATTATTCACATATTTTCAGTCAAGCAGATACTTCTTATCATGTTCAGATGTTCGCTTGTGACACAAATTACAGCTTTTTTAAAAAAACAGAATAATATCATCCAATATTTTATCTTATAGTTGGCAACTATGATCTTACTTAACACTTAGTTAAGCAAGAAGGAAACGTTCTCTTCGGTTGCATATTCGGAGAAGAAGAAACGATTTGTGAAGTTCGCTGACCCGAACAAGTCAATTCCTTTGTTCTTCCGCTCGCAAAATCTTTTACAATGAAAATCTTCCCGTAATCCATCCTCTCCCCCGACTCTTCTTTACTCTCACCCTACAACCCCCCCCCCTCCCCTGCCATGTTACCTTTTGCATTCGCTTTTTAAAAGAAACCTAATCTCTTACAAGATTAAATTCTTCTTGGGCACAAATAAAAGACGTTTTGCTTCTCTGCTGACTGTTAAAAACGAGACGTGGGAAAAACGGAGATTTAAGAAATATATCATAATAAAAAATAATGCAGAATACTGTACCTTTTGTTCTCACTGGTGTTTTCTTTTAGCAATATTCTTGCTGTTTGTTTCGATTGATTTGCCACATTCTGACGTAATGATTCGAAAAGAAACAAAACCTTTCAAAATGTCTTTCAGTTTCTTTTATAACTACATCAAGAATTTACAATAGAAGGAATAGACAAAAATATATATTTTTTGATTCGATTTTTCTTGTCAAACTGATTTTTGTTCCTTGTAAATAACCAGAAAGTAATTTTCTATCTATTCATTAGAGTCACCTTTCAAAATGTTATTATTTTTCAATGCCTTAACGATAAGAAATACACTCCTATCTCGGACGTTTGAAGATCTTTTGGACTAAAAGAAAAATAGATATAAACAAAACACTATCGTTAAAGTCTAAAAAAAGAATCGGATTAACGACAGCCAACAAACCGACACGTACACCGTGAAAATTTTTCCTAAACATTCCTGGAAACATCTAGGCAAGGATGTTCTAATAGAGGATATGCTTATAGCTATCTCATGCCCAGCGAAAGAGTGAAGCCCAAAAACAACTGAGCATCGACCAAGGCGACGGACCTGATTGGTTAGCAGACAGCTATAGAGCTTGCAACCATCTTTGTTAGCCGAAAATAACGTTTTTAATTGGAGTAAGTGGGTTAACTGGGCGGGACTAAGGAGTGACGTTTAGCTTCATGTTCTTGGCGAAATCACATATCCTGTATTAGAACATCGTTGCAGATAGGCAACCATATCTTATCATTAAGATATTGAGGGCCACGATTACGTTGCCCGAACTCCGAAAACACAAACTAAGTTACTCTCACGACTTATGCCACATTTTAATCACTGTTCCTGTTTGTCAGGTAAGAATCGCAATCCTCATTTACTGAGAATACGTTCCATTCTATAAAATCAAGCTTTCAAGATAAGATGGCAGCAGCAAACACTTGACCAGCATTACACATATTTTTACGATAAGCACACCTTTTGCGTTTCTGCGCATGCGCATGTGAATCAAACTGAGACCTTTCAAAAAGGTTAAATAAATTACTAGGTGCTTTTCGAGGATCGCTTGTGATAACTGCAAGTGTTACGCGATATATCAAGGAACTTTCCCATCATTTTAACAATGTAATGTGGGTAAAAAGTATTCTAAAACTTTTTATCTGACTTCAAAAACTGTTTCCAAACAACAAATATGGAAAAAGACACGCTGGGACAAATTTATTGCTTTAATAAATGGAATGTAGAAATAGTAGTATTACGGGACTTCGAGAAAAAAAAAATGTGATCTAGGTTACATACCGTAATATCTTTATTCAATTACACGTAATGTTTTTTCTTTTTCCATGGATGTATGTTTTTACAGTATAAGAATGGAGAAACTTAATGACGTCACACAATGAAATTGTATCCGGAGTACATTTATTCTTCCACATTATACTGGTTCTTACCTCTACTCATGTTAAAAATCCATTTATTGATAATAATCCATTACTGACCATATATATATATAAATTAGTAAACGTCATTAGTTGATTTGATACTTTGTCTTTCTGATATCTCTTCTACGGTTTCTAAAGAGCTCTCGTCTTTAGGTGCAGTTAAAACTTTCCCACTTGTCTCCGACTGGATTCGAACGTTAGAACCTTGTGATTTGCAATTCGTCGCTTTACCCACTACTCTACAAGGAGCACACGTCAAGAAAAATACATCGACTATGCACTTCATTAAGGGTCAGTTCTACAATCGACCGCTAAACTTCTAGTCAGCGCTA